>CM057822.1:102342304-102369804 GCA_030067965.1 Latrodectus elegans
TTTATTGGCGAAAATTTATAAGCAAAAGCTTGCCAACTATTTTTGATAGCTTAGCTTCGATGATATTCCGTTTTTATCTGTACATTCTCCAGAGCATATAATTTAAACCTTGTAGTAAATTTTATAATGCTTTTTGTGTTAAGATTCTTTGGATGATTTAATATTATTAAGCTATCTAAATTTTTTTTCACATTACACTGCTCTTGGAAATCCTTTTTACTTAAAGTGAGCAATATTCTTTTACAATAAAATGGGGAAATCTTGGTAAATTCTCGAGAACCCATTTCAATAAGTGGTGTGGTACACAGTACATATACTAGATTCATTCCCTGCAGTTTAACAAAGGCATTGAGGATACATTGCTTTGAAGCCTAGATATCGATAGTCTAAGAGCACGCACACAGTTTTTACTGCAGCCACTGCTTCAATAAATGGAGTAATAAGAGTTTTCACCTATTTATTTCCGCAGTCACTTTTAAAACCCCTTTCCAAAGACTTCATGTAACCCCGACTTTCTCTCTTACATACCAGATTTAGCACCAAAGGCCGATAATTTACTTGGACAAAAATATTTTTGAATGATGTTGTTAGAAAGAAGAAAAAAAAGAATTCTAACGAAAAAAAATAATTCAATTAGCTTATTGTGAAAATTTTACATATATTTTATGCACTTAAACTTCTCAAAGATTTTTTTTAAATATTACACAGTGACATACATTTATTTATCTTATAGTAAAGAGATAGGAAATAGCCTTTCTCTCTCTCGTACATAAAAATTGACAGAATAATAGATTCGTTATTCTATTTATATTCGATAAGTTTTCAACAAAGTAGCTCAGAATGAAATCGAATGAATTTTACTGTTGAAGATCTAAAAAAAAAAAAAAATCTGAAATGATGAAATCCAGTAAGAACACTCATTTTCTTCTTTGTATGGCGATGATGAAAGCTGAAAACCGGTTGCGAATTTTTATTTATATTTTTATTTACTTATTTTTTGCAAGGAATGTAACCTTTTGACCTTCAAATGTTTCTCAATACACCTCTTATCTTTAATAATATATAAAAAAAAAAAAAAGTCCACTTTCAGAGTTTTCATTACCAGAAAAGGGAAAATGTATGCTTTTTTCTATTCTATTATTTAAAAACTAAACAGAGAAATAATTTAATTTTCAAAATTAAAATCGTAGTTGAATTATTTTTTATAAGAAGAGAATAATTTATATATGCAATTCTTATTTATTTTATATTATATATATAAATTACAATAAAGAGTTTCTTTGATCAATCTAAATAAGTAATGAAACCGGATATTTGTGTTTCGTCTCCTCGATTTAATTTGTATGAAAAGTGATTAGAATTAAGCAAACAGAAATGCAAACTAATTTCACATCGTGACGAAGTGTAATCATTTGCGCAGCTCATAAAATACAAAAAATTAATAAAATATTTTGAAAATATTGTTTTAATGCTATATTTTCGCTTTATTAATGAAATTTTTCTGAAAAGCAGTTTTTTCAAGAGGAAAAATAAGAAATAATCTTTAATTCTAGACAATTAGATGGGTGAACGAATTAATTTTAAACTTACTAAATGACCTCTTTTAAAAGCTTCTTAACCCATATGTGTTTAAGTTGTGGAATTAATTAGTCAATATACGGCTGTGTGTATGTTGGAAACGTAATACCACAAAAATGAGGGGAATATCAAATTTTAATTTATTACAAAGAATACATATTTCTATATGCTACACTTGCGGATCTTATTCTCGCATTTTGATTTCCAACAAAGAGTACTTTTTTCCCGTGGGCACTTGGGTGACGAATCCTATGCCACAACAAGGCCAGAAACTGCTACTCATTTGTTACCCAGCAAGCACCTCTGAAACAAGTCACGGAAGCGAGTAGCGTTGCACTCGCCACACTACAGACACGTTTTTATAGGGTGGGTCACATTCATACATCAACACAGAGGAAAAGACGGAGAAACATAGAGAGAGAGAGAACAGACAAAGAAAATGACATCCATACCCGAACTGGGATTCGAGCACTGGACCCACAACTCACAAATAAGGCACGCTAACCATTCAGCCATCGATCGGCTTCCTACAAATAGTTTCCTTTTCCACTTTCTTATGTTTTATGTTCTGATATTTTTTTTTTCAGTTTTTCATGATTTCTTTTTCAGTTACGCAGGAGAATTCAATTCATTTTTTGAAGAATGAAGCTATATTTGAAATATATGGAAATAAACTCTAAACATTCCAGACATTATGGGAACAATAATAAAAAAATATGCATGTCAGACATTTGAAGGAAAAACACTGTGGTGCCCGTACTTTATTTATTACAAATGACCAAAAAATTGGGTATGACGTCATTAGTTCTCTAGACTTCCATTACCTCTGAACAGCACATATTGAAAATAAAAGTGTAAGAAACGAGTCAAGATGATTAGCATCAAAAATTTGATTTTGTTTAACCAAAGGACGCAAAGGAGAAATGCAGAGTTTAAACCGATATAAATAAGTAGGCAAACATTCATGGACTGTAGAAAGGCAAAAAAGGACGCTCTTACACTTCTAGGAAAATCAGGAAGGTTTTGAACCTTTTAATCAAGAGAGACCAAGCCTTACTAGGCCCCATGCGTAAGGACACAGGTAGGGGGAAAATTCTACTCTACTCGCTGCAAATTATAACATAGAAGGAGGGGGAAAAATTCTTTAAAAATTTATCCTTTCTTGTTCTGTAACTGATATTGTTTCATTTGAACAACTCAATTTATGAAGTTTCGTTTTTGACTGAACAGATTTCATTGAGGATTTGTCATAGTTGAAGAAACAAACGTGTTTATTAGTTGAAGTAAAAAAGAAAATTCTGAAAGTAGACAAAAAAAAATACTAAATAATTTAAAAATTACCCAAATATATGGAACTATAGGACAATGTAATTGAAGAGAATGTAATTAAAAATATTTCAAAGCATTAGACGGTTGGCTCCAAAAATGCAAATCCAGGCCCGGTTAGAGCTTTAGAAAATTTTGTGGTGAAGAGCAGTTAATAAAATGAAAGTTGTTTATAAATTTTATTTTGCAATTATATGAAGTGTTGTTTATAAATTTTATTTTGCATGTGTTTCTTATATAGTACATGCTAAATAATTCTTTCTAATAGTATTTTATTTATAAAGAAAAAGTGATTTGATTAAAAAAAAATCAGATATCTTAATAATCTCATGCATTATTTTTTTATTTTGCGTTTTACCGGTCCCTAAGATTTCGTAAAAACGAGCGTCAACTGCATATTGTAATCCCTGAAAAACATGAAATTTGTTTTCTTTTTTGTGAGTTCTGGAGTTTTCTAAGACGTCCGCAATTTTCTATTATCACGAGCAGTCCTGGCTACTCTTTGGTGAATGCATTATTGAAATTAAGTTATCCAAAGCTCATGCACATAACACGTTTCATTCTTTTTACTGATTAAGGAATAACTTTTTTGTTTTTAAATAGCATTTCAATTTGACTTATAATTGTTTCTAGGTTCTTATTTAGCTGGACTAATAACAAATTACGTTAATGTTAAGTCATTACAAAGATTACATTCTGTGTAATTTAAAAAACAATGAATATGATAATCAATACCTTTTCTGAAAATGACACTACGATTGTTGCTACATGAAAATGACGTAGCATTGAAAAAAGATGTTTGGATAATCCAGGATGCCAAATTTTTAATTTTTTTGGCGATAAAGAAATGTTGCCAATATAACATATTATGACGTGCGTGATGACGTAAATATTAACGTTGCCAAATTAGAGTTTTCTGCATAATTCTTATAGGTCTCCATATCTCTGACGAAATAAAAGTCAAGTTGCCAGATAAATAAGAAAATTTGCCAAAATATCACCAAACTCAGAGTTTGGTATCCTGGAATTATACGGTACCTGTGCCTTATTTTATTTATTTTTAATTAGTTTATTTAATGTTCATTTATTTATTTTTTTAATTTATTATTCAGATCTTAATTATTTAAAATTTGAAGGAAATACGAGTTCAAAATGTTCTATCTTTTAAAAAATGTTAGGAAGGTATATATGCGTGCCTTACTTTCCTTTAATATCGTTATTAAGTAGTTAACCGTATACAAAAATGAACAAGCAAAGTATTTTGCTCTTTACTGTTACAGGGAAATTAAAAACTTGTGAGAAATGAATAAATATCTCATTCTTCATTACATAGAAACCAGGCTTAAAAATGTTTGAATTAAGGAAAATTTAGAAAAAAATAATCTGAAATTTTATACGAAATTTTTCTGTATTCTTAATTATATACAAGGCAGCCTAAATTTTATTTGAATTACGGGAAATTAAGAAATAATAAATTAATATTTCATGCAAAAATGTACAGATTATTATTATTGATCTAATTTTCTTCGATTCTATTATAAAAATTTTTCGTTCGAATGATTTTTTTATTTATGTATTATATTTATATTTAAAAGAAACTATAAGAAAATTGAGAACAGAGTTTTTCTCCAAGCTGAAATTTGAAATAATATTATATATTGAATATGGCATGTTGGAATTTTCAATACTTTTATTCATAAATTTCGTTTTGGGTTTTCTTAGAATAAATAATATTGATGCATATGGACAACAAAAACAATCCGTGTGATTTATGTATATATTTTTGGTGATATTATTTTCACTTCTTTACTTTCAATTTAAGTCGATTAACACAAATAATTGAAACGAAATTTGTAATATAATTTAATAAAAAAAGTTTTCTTTCATTTTATACATAAAGTCAACGCATATTTACCCAGTAAATTATAGCTTATACAGATTAAAAATGTGAAAAAAAAAATTTCTAAAAGCATATTGTAAATTTTTATTACAAAAATAAAAAAGAGTTGTCTTTAATTAAATTTCAAATCATTTTTAATAAATTACAAATACCAAAACGTTTAAGCTATAAATATTGCCAAGAACATATATAGTGACTTTATACACAAGATTAATACATAATATGTGATAATAATTGTATTATTAAATAAGTGTTTTTATAATAATATAAATGTTATCACATATTATGTATTAATTATATTATATAGTTTACAAAAAAATTATATAGGAGTTTATTTATTAATACACACGCACACTTAACAAAGTAATGCACTCGTTTTTAAGACAAATGATTACAGATATGTCCATCTGACAACTTTTTAAGACAAAATGAGGCATTTAACTTAGCCGATACAAAATCAAGCTTTTCTTGCGAATTAAATTTTTGTAGCATGATAATATCTGACCCGATAAGTATCGACCTTGTGAAGAATATATTTAAGGTAGACACATTTGCAATGTATAGAATAACCAGCATGTTTCCCTGGCTTAAATCCCATCAAAATGCTTAGAACATACTTTGATGTTGCTTTGTTGTCAGACCAAGGACTAATTGTTCAGGATTCACAATTCTCATGTTTCTTATTATTCAACTTTCCTTCAGAATAAGGAAACTATTCCCCAAATCAATAATCACAGAGATTCAATAAAGTTATTTTATTTTTAAGCATTTTACTACTAAATAATTTCAGAGCGTATGGAAAAATAATAATGGCTACCATTTATATGACATTAAGTAAATAATATTTCAGTAAAATTTTTACAAAAGAAAATCATATAAAATTAATACAACGCAGTCTTAACCAATGCCGCAATGAATTCTATTACATAGTTTTAATTAATGTAACTGCACTTAAAACTTGTTAAAACATTTTTTAAAAAAAATACTTGTTTAGGTATTAGAGAACTGTGTAAACTAAATCATACCTTAATTTTTTTTTCTTAATATATTTAAATTTTTTTATAATTTGGTACATTTTTATATTTAGCGATTTAGAGAATGGGTGAAACTTAGAGCTATTTATTAATGATCTCGATAGGTAGTGGGCAGATGAAATATAAAAATGTGTCATTAACTTTCAAACATTCAAAGCTCAAAATTAGTTACACACATGAATATTTGAACTTTTTCTCTCTACTAATCTAAAATGTTTCATGTTATGTGAAGCAATAAAAACTGGTTTAAGTTTTAGCTAAAGTAAACACTTCAAATAAAAATCCGTTAATTTGTTTTTACCGCTAGTTAAGTCAAGTCTGCATGAAGAGATGGCTTAAGAATACAGAAGCCATGTGATGGACGGCTGGAATCCTTAGAACTGATTATGTTTCAGAAAGCATTTCGAGAGCCAGGAAATTAAATTCCAAACTGCTTCCTCATTCATTCTTAGTTTTACAAACAAAATCAAAAGAAGCTTAAATTTGGATTTGTCTCTTTGATATTATTTCCTAGCTTATAATTTATTATAATCATTTATTTTTAGCAGATGAATGTGCCCGTGTTTCGCTGCTTTCTTGTTAAATCACTTTTCAACTGGTTTTATGAATTTACAGTTGAAACATGACTCATAACGCATGCTTACGTAATTTAGATTTCAACAATGTAAAACTTTCACATCCCACTGAAGAATACTTCTACAGAAAATTTCTAAAGGATTTCACATACATTGCATCTTAAAATTCTTTTGACCCATCACTGCCACACAGATTAGTTAAAAACAAATTAATGAAAATGCTTGAAAATTTTCTTTGGTTACGAAAGCATTTAATTTTGAATTCAGGTTTCTTCATTTTTATTCCAATGCATTTCCGATAGGCGGCATATTGAGAAAACCAAAACCACGTTTGCTGAAGTAGAACGAAAAAATAAAAAAATACATTAGATATTATTTTCAAAATTGAAAAAATAAGTATCAATAGTTTAATTTAAAATATATACTGTGGAAATGTAAAAAATGAAATGCTCAACGTATTATTTTTCAGCCTTCTGTGATTGAGTGTAGTTGCACGATAGAAAGAAATACGCACCTTCATTTTTGAAACGCGCTGAGTTCCGTAACTGTGAACATAAGCTACTTTAAGAGGATTTTATTCACCTTTGGTTCTTTAAATTAGATCCAAATGCTGTAATGAATCGTTTTGAATGAAAGATATTTGTTTTCGATTCAAACCCTGGAAACAATTCAGTTTAAGAATAATATATAGATAGATATCCTGGATGACTGCATGCGAAACAGAGCTCATTAATTGATCATAATTAGCAAAATAACTCAAAATTAAGAAAGTTATTATTGAACAAAGACTGGAATTGCATTTTTTTGCAATCAACCTCCGGAAGCACCTATGAAATGAAATGTATCTTTCAGAATTTTTATACTTATTTTCTATGAGAAAATTTTTTTTAATGTATAAATACACTGTGATTAAACATTATGAATGAAATACGAATTCTATTTTCTTTGGGGAATTTGACATTCACGTTCGAAATTTTACTGAAGGATATTCATTTTTACAACTTTAAAATTTTCACTTATTTTCATTTCTTCATCTAGTTAAGAAGAAAGCACCAAGAAAGAAGTTTCTAGTTTATCTGTAAGAGTAAATAAGAATGAAGCGGTTATATGAAGAAAAAGAGAAACGAAGTAAATAAATCTAACATTTACTTTTTAATTCTTTTATAGATAGAGTTCAGTAACATTTTTTAGATGAAGTTTACATTAATGTTAAATTAATACTTAAAAACATAATGATAGATTGTTCTTAACATATGTTTTGAATGGTTGTTAGTCAGGGAAGTGTTTTTTGTAATTTTATTATTTTAATTGATTTGGTATATTTGTTTGATATGGCGTCATCTAGCAAATTAATTTCTGACTCAGCAAAAAAAAAATTACTTTTTCCAATTTTTAAATCATACTTATGAAATTTTCTGAAAGTTATTTCACGATGAAATAGCTGCTGAGTCATGTGCTGGAAAAAGATTATTATTGGTATGAGGAAAACTGAAATCTTCGAACATAAAAATAATTGAATGTGCGAAATGAAGAAACTGGGCAGAAGTAATCTTGATTACAATGTTATGAGTGAAAATTCCTACAACTCTTATTGTAAATAGGCAGCACTCTTTCGCAGGAAAAACATAAGTATTTTCCAATATAAAGATAATTAAATCAGAAGATAAAATCTCCACAAACACACAATAATACCTTAACGTAATACATTTTAAAATCAAGTTGGTTATTTTAAATTTAATCATAAATTTAACGAGCTTAATAAAATACTGCTAATTTTACAGTAATTTATCACTGGTAAAAACAAGTGTTTCATTCGAAATCAATTATAGAATTACTATTGAACTAAATGTTCTAAATGCAAAATGTTTCGTGAAAAGGAAAGGAAAATATTTTATTTTAAGCTTATATTGCTTACATTGTGTTATTCAAAATACAGTTTCACAGGGTTTATATTTTACACTCATGATATAAAATTCATTTCGTAGAATTTTATAGATTTTTCATAGATTATTTATGTGGAATTTTGTATGGTTTCATAATAAAATGATAAATTTCTATGTCATAATATTTAATAAAAAATTAAATAATTTCAGATTTCTATAAAAAAAATTAAGTACAGAAATATGTTATCGTAGCAGTTATGAAAAAGCTGAGATTCTGTATACAGCCTAGTAGTTAGGGCATCGGCATTCTGACCGGAAGAGCGGTGTCCTAATGCCACCAAAGACATACCGAGCACTTACGACATACTTGCTCGTTGAATCTGTGGAATCGATAGTCTTGCGTTCTGTGATTGAGTAGTTACCATGGGTGTAACGATCTGGAAAAAACTTCCTCTATCTCCTGATCAAAAACAAAACTGTGGGAGTGGATCTTTTGGTGGTGCCATCTAACGGAGGAATCTAAAGAGCAAAGTCGTGCTTTCACCTTCGTGGTGCTCTAGTTAAATGAAAGACGTACCTTACTAACTTAAATTGGCATAACCAATGGCAGAGCGAGCTTGGCTTATCCCAGTGTCATAAGTATAACCACAACAACAGGTTCTAGCGCTCCATCTCATGCTGTAAAAGAAGATCTTAGACTAATATGTATGTATTCAAAAGTGCAAGGCTATTTCCAAACTTGTTTGAGGAAATAATTCCTTTGGATGGTTTTCTGCAAGCTTTATGTACTCAGATATCCTCTATTCAGGTTATGTCTTCTGTGAACAAAACTTTTAATGAGTGTATACTGCAAAATATGTTTTTAAATCATGAAATTTGTGTGATAATTCAAGAAGCTTTGACTAATTATTTGAGTGGCAAGAGTTTTAATATAGAAACTTTGTCTAATTGTATAGTTTCATTAATAATTTTGGCTTTCCAGAAAAAAATGAGAAACTTTCAATTATTGTTGAATTGTTAGAAATTTAAGAGGAAATTTATTTTCTTAAGTCATCTATGATAATGAAATAAAAATGTTTATAAAAAATAAACCCGAATAAAAGCTATTTTATAAGGAATACATTTAATTTTTCCTGTTTAAAAACTGATGACCTAATTTTATTTTGGCATTAAAATATACCAAAAAGTAGTTTTTGCAATAAAATAATGAAGTGGTGATATATAAAAAAGTTTAACCCTTGAATGATTTCCGTAATTATTAATTTCTTAAAATTTTTTTTTTTTTTTTTTTTTTTTTTTTTTTTCAAAAATTTTTTACTGAGATAGATAATGTTAAATTTCTGAAAATGATGATCGTAATTGCTGTTGAATGAAAAAGTGTTAATTAAAAAAAAACAATGTCACCCAGAACAAGAACAAAATTCACTTTTATTTTAATTTTTATCCCGTTTTTAAACACTGCACTTCATCAAAAAATTTCATTTTTTAATTAAATGTTTTCTTACAAGTATCGATTGAAAAAAGTATTAATATAGATTTCCCAAAAATTAATCAAAATGTAATTAATTTTAACCCACTAAATCTTTACAAATTTAATTATCGGCACTATAATTTACTGTACTTATACTCTTTCTACACATTGTAATTAAATCGATTTGTTCTTTTTTCATTAATTTTGTTATCTTCCAGTAATTGTGACTGCTTAGTTTTCTTTATACTTTATTAAATTTTTGTAATTGTTTTCACTTTAGTTTTTATAATGTGTTTCGTAAACAGCTCCCTTTTTTTTTTTTTTTAACTAATCACGTGTAAAAATTTCTCATTTTAAATGTTTTTTTTTTACAAAAGCTTGATAATATCGTAGTTTAAATGAAGCAAGATATAATATTTTTCTTGGCAATAGAGCATTCTATTTGTTATATATTCTACATTGCCACAAATTTTTAATGTTAGGAATTTAGGCTATCGTTACAACGTGATCATTACTGATAATCAATATTAGATTATCATTACCGTTGTATGACACTATTTTCTTGTTTGTATGAGAGAGGATGTGTGAGATAAATACTTAAATATATCAGAACATCTCTTTCCTTACTGATAAATGTAAAATAAATAATCTGCTGCATCAAAATGAAACTATCAGATGGTTTATGAATTTCCTATCGTCATCTAGTTTTCATGGAAAATAACTGAACGCCAAGCAATAAGTTATATGTTTTCAACTCTAAGTGAGGAAAATAATTACCAGCTACACATTTTCCCCATCTTTCGGGCAACTTTTGAATTTCACGTCAAAAAAACAATCCATCTTTTGAGGCCAGCCAGTCATCAAGCCAAAATTTGGCGTTTTCGTAAGAAGTGAAGCGCTATTCAGCCAAAGCGTGTACCAATGATGCAAATAGGTAGTAATCGAAAGGAGCCAAGTCTTGCGAAGAAGCCGCATGTGTAAGGGCTCCCAGCCGAACACCTTAACGATGTACTTGGTCGGTTTAGCATGGTGGCTAGGTGCGTTGTCATCAAGGAAAGTCATTTTGTGCAGCTGTTTCTTGTATTTCTCGCGTTTTTCGAGTACAGCACCGTTCAAATCAAGTACTTTTTGCGTTTAGCGATCAGTATTAACGGTTTTTCTGGGTTTGAAAAGCTCATAATAGATTGGCCCATCCTGATCCCCGAAAATACATAGCATTCTCTTGCGATAGAAGCGATTTCGCCTTGCGGTCGATTTGGATGGTTGTACGGGGTCAACATATGATCGATTACTTTTGGTATTCTCTAAATAAATCCTTTTTCATCGCCAGTCACAATATGATATATATATATGACTTGTGTTTGTAACGGGCAAGCAGCATTTCGCACACGAGTTTTCCTGCTGACGGTCCATTAGCTCATGTGGTACCCATCTACTGACCTTTATTATCTTGCCCATTGCTTTGAGACAATGAAAAATAGTGCTCTAGTCAATATTCAATTGTTCTGTAAGCTGTTCTTGCGCTTATCTATCATCTACATGCAGTTATTCTTGACATTCATCATATCTAAATTTTTTTGGTGGTCAGCAACGCTCCTCGTTTCTCACATGAAATCACCATTTTGAAACTTTTCAAACTACCTCTAGCATTGCACATGGCTCAGACCATTGCCACCGTATGCTTCTAAAAGCATCTGATGGGATTCGGCAGAACATTTCTTCAGATAGTAACAAAAAATTAGTGCTGTCTGCTATTCGTGGTCGGAAGGCATAAAATTCGACATTTTCAACGCAGTAAAAGAAACACAATACATGCTGAAAATGTAATCTAAACGTGAGTATCAAAAGTCAAACTATAAAAAAAATCACGTGTCTTGGTTTCATAGTGTTTGTATATGTGTGTCGAGTCATCTTAAGCAATCGTCTCATTTGATATGCATACCCCTGATATATATATATATATATATATATATATATATATATATATATATATATATATATATATATATAAATATATATATATATATATATATATATATATATATACATAGAGAGAGAGATGTTTAATTTGTTTTTCTTATCATGTACTTATATATAGTACATTTCATTGTATCAATAATCCCATTTAACAAATATACAAGTTATACCACCCAAGTTGGTGAATCAAAATGCAACTGGCACTATGAACATTACGAAATATGCTTAAAGAATTTAGAACTGGCCGGTGATGTCATCTCACGTCACTATTCTCTACGAATGAGTGACCAATATGCTGTACCCTTTTGTGGGTGTTAAGTTTTCCCGGGGCTTTTTGGTTAAGCTCTCCTACCAACCAGACGTGCTACAAATGTCATGGATGGTCTTCACATCCTTAAAACATGATTAAATTTTTCTTTTAATGATACATTAAATTTTTAATATATATATATATATATATATATATATATATATATATATATATATATATATATACACTACTGGCCATCAAAATTGCTACACCAGGAAGAAATGCAGATAACAAAATGATATTTATTGGACAAATATATTATACTAGAAATAACAAGTGATTAAATTTTCAAAAAATTTGGAAGGATAGATCCTGAGAAATCAGTACCCAGAACAACCACCTCTGGCAGTAATAACAGCAGTTATAAGCCTGGGCATTGAGTCAAACAGAGATTGGATTGCATGTACAGGTACAGATGCCCATGCAGCTTCAACACGATGCCACAGTTCATCAACCGTAGTGACTGGCGTTTGGTGACGAGCCAGTCGCTTGGCAACCATTGACCAGACGTTTTCTATTGGTGAAAGATCTGGAGAAAGTGCTGGCCAGGGCAACAGCCGAACATGTTACGTATCAAAGAAGGTCCGTACAATACCGGCAACATGCGGTCGGGCATTATCCTGCTGAAACGTAGGGTTTCGCTGGGCTCGAATAAAGGGTAGAGCTACGGGTCGTAACACACCAGAAATGTAACGTGCACTGTTCGAAGGACCGTCAATGCTAACAAGAGGTGATCGAGACGTATATCCAATGGCACCCCATACCATCACACCAGGTGATGGGCCACTATGACGATGACGAATGCATGCTGCCAGTGTGCGTTCACCACATTGCTGCCAAACACGGATGCGACCGTCATGCTGCTGTACACAGAACCTGGATTCATCTGAAAAGATGACGTCTCGCCATTCGTGCGCCCAGGTTCGTCGTTGATCACACCATTGAAGGCGCTCTTGTCTATGACGCAGCGTCAAGGGAAGCCACAGCCATGGTCTCCGAGCTGAGAGTCCATGCTGATGCAAACGTCGTCGAACTGTTGGTGCAGACATTTGTTGTCTTCCAAATGACCCCGTTTCTTGACTCACGGCTCATGACGTGGTTGCACGATCCATTACGGCCATGCGGATAATATGCCTGTTTTCTCGGCTGCTAGTGATAGGTGGCCGTTGAGATCCCGCATGGCGTTCCGTATTACCGTCCTGAACCCATCGATTCCATATTCTGCTAACAGTCATTGGATCTCGACCGATAAGATAAGCCGCAATCCCGGTACGCTACAATTAGCCCTTTATCAAAGTCAGAATCATGCTGGCACGCATTTCTCATTCTTACACGAGGCATCACAACAACTTTTCAGCAGGCAACAACTTTCAAATGCCATTTGTGTATGAGGAACCGGCTGAACAATTTCCTCATTTAAACACAATGTAGGTGTCGCTACTGGCGCCTGCTTTGTCTGAATGCGCTGAAAAGCTAATCATTTTCATATCACAGCACCTTCTTCCTTTCGTATAAATTTCACGTCTGTAGCATTTTGCTTTCTTGGTGTAGCAATTTTAATGGCCAGTAGTGTATATATACGAGGGTTACTCTGAAATTTTTTGAGATACAACGATACAACTAGGTTTTTAAAGTTAAACCTAAAAAATTTTAGGTGCATTCAAAGTAGTCTCTCCTCCAGCATCAATGCACTTTTGTAAGTGAATTTTCCACAGATTAAATGCCTCAAGCCATTTATTTCTTAGAATAGATGAAAATATGCATTTATAGACACATCAATCTCTTCTGAATAAAAACGATGTCCGAATGACTTCTTTTTTAGATTAAAGACTAATCTAAAGTCGCACATAGCTAGATCAGGTGAATACGGCGGATGTTCGAGCACTTTAATTTGTTTTTGTTTAAGAAACTCAATTGTTAATCCGGCTGTATCTGAGGATGCATTGTCATTGTGAAGCATTAGTCCCCTAACATTCAGTTCTTGTAGAATTTCTGGAAGACATTTAGTGGTATACCAGTTTGCTGTTTCTGTCTTTTGTCCTTCCAGCTTGATGGCTTTGACCAATCCCGTACTTCTGAAGAAAATGGCATACATCATTTTTTCAGTGCGCGTTGTGTTTTCACCCTTGTCGACATGGGATCATCTTAAAAGACCCATATTTTGCTTTCTTGACGTGTTGAAACGTCAAAATAACGGTATGTACGTTTCATCACCTGTTGCAATTTTAGAAATGATGCGGTGACCACCATCATTTAGTAATTTAAGAGTTTCCTTACTGATTCTGACAAGCTTTTCTTTTTGGTGCTCAGTTAGATTATGGGGAACCCAACAAAAATCTCATTTTTTCAATGTAATTCCTTATGAATGATTTTGTGTATGGCTGCGGATCCAATATTAAGTTCCTTCTGTATCATTTGATAGGTACAGCGATTATCATCCATTAAAATTTTTCGTATGGCAGACACATTATCGGGAATTACTGCAGACGGCGGCCTTCCTATGTGTTCTTCATCCTGAAGAAAATTGCGACCTCTTCTAAATTCTCTAAACCATCTGAATACAGTAGCTGGAGCTGGAGATTCATCACCAAATGCTAGTTGCAACCGTTGAACGCATTCTTCTTGATTTAATCCTGCTTTAAAATCGTAGAAAATCATAGCACGATAATGTTCTCGCGTCAACTCCACATTCTCTTCTGTTTTAAATTTATTCTACGCTAAACGAGTTGAAGTACACCAGTAAAAATTGTCTTGTGTGTTAAAGTACTTTGTATTTTAAAATTAAACCGTTATTTTTATTTTGTAAATTCTCGCCTGCACGTATCTCAAAAATTTCAGAGTAACCCTCGTATATATATACATATATGTGTGTGTGTGTGTGTGTGTGTGTGTAATGGCTGAAAAATTCTTAGAAGTGTTCTGGTTTTTTCTAGGACATTAATATTAATGATATATTATTGTTTTTCTTTCTTATCCCCTGGTCTGAATCAGACCAGGTCCGTGACATCCTTCACCTTCAAAGAATCGAAGACAGCTCCAGAGATGTATAAAAGTTTACGCTTTGAAAAGCCTATGCAGTTAAGTAAGTGTTGGGGACTGGCTTCGTTACTATTGCGCAAAGTGCAGGTGGGAAAGACTTGTTTGCCCTGGGAGAACCGTAGAGTCCGAAGATGGCCAGATCTGAGTCTGGACAAGGTAGCCTGATCACGTCTAAGTGATATATTCTTGGATATTGTAAAAGAAATAAGACAAAATGTGAGAGATCGCAGAATATACTAAAATAAAACAGAACGCGAGTTTTACAGTGAAACGCAAAAAGATCATGCTCAGTAAATTGATTAGCAGACCTTAGACTGTCACTTCTGATATGAATTAGACAGGAAAAGTACCATGCAAGTAAATAATGTCTGAGGAAAACTATAAAAAAAATACAGTAAACTGCTTATTATCCGCAAGGGAACTGTCCAATTTTCGTGTTATCCCAGATGTTTTAGTACCAAAAGACTTTCATTCTTAATGAAAGGTTTGTTTCAATGCAAATTAAAAAATAAAGATAGGATCTTTTGGCTTAAATTCCAAATATACAGCCTATAGAAGTAAATCTACACATTTGTAAATAATGAATAATTACATTAATTTTAAAGTAATCAACTTGATTATGTTAGTTTTTAAATGTTATAATCGTTTTTAAATGCAAATTTGTGTTTGTTCCCTTTTCCCATAATTTTGTATATTACCCGCGACAGCAGCGACACTTAGTTTCGCGAAAAATCGGAAAAAAATATAATGAAAACCACTATCCTTAACCTTCTTCCAGAATTTAACTGCTAATTAGTTGTAGTTTTAATAGTTAATTTATGTGTGATAGAGACATGATATAAATTTTTCAATTGTAAAGATAAATATAGAAGTAGAATTGCAATAGATTCTCATCATAACTGAGATCGAGTAGTATTTACTTTTTAAATTAGAATATACATACGAATTCTTTTTCAAAGAAGAATTTTTTCACATCCTAATTTTTGCGCGGTAACGTACAACATAAATGATTTTTTTAAAAATTGAAGATTGAGCATTTCTGAGAGCGTTAAATAATAGTTTGTTTAAAAAAAATGATTTATATATAATTCAGAATAGATAAAAACCTGTTGTAAGACTTCAGAACAGGGCTACAAAGATTCACCAGTAGTTTATTCGTGGCACACACGCAATAAAGGGATGTTAACATAATAATGCTTTTATTCGAGTGGAGCAAGAATTCTGAATTATAATGATATTATGGGTGTGCCAATCAAGCTCTGAAATGTGTCACAAAAATTAAATTTATTAGATATTGGCAGAATAGTTTGGTAAACAATTTTTATATAATGTTTAATTACATTGCAGATGAATGGCAAGCTGTTATAGTTATCCCGAAATATCAGATCGAGAATCACGCAAGAAACATCAATTGAAATGGTATTGTGTGTGTTTCAATCAAGTTCTGAAATCATTTACAAGAAGTGTGCTTATATGACATTGACAGAAAAGTCTAGTTAATAATTTTTCATGCTCAATTATATTTTAAAGCTATATACACGCTGTTGTGATTGCCCTGAATTATCAGATCGAGATTTGAAAGAAATGTCAATTGAGATATGGCGTTATGAATATGTCAATCAAGATCTGAAATGTATCCCGATAATTGAATTTATACACTGTTAGCCACCGTAAATGCAACATCCTGTAGGAAACACGCAAATAACATGAAATTTACAACATGCATTAGTGGAAGTGAGACATGCAAATGATTAGAATTTCAGCGCAGACGCACATCACGTGCGCCTGTGGCGCCACTTCAAAGCGCTATTTAAGGCTTGGAAAGTTCGACAGTTATGTTTTTCTTTGTTTCGTGCTTTTCTTCTGATTTTTTAAAAAATGATCAATTATGCCTCTTAGAAAACAGCCATCATTTTTTGATCAAGTATCAGAGTTCGACAAAGGAAGGAATGATAGTGCTTACAGAGGTTATGGATTATCTCTCAGGGAAATTGGTAGTCATGTTGGACTGTAATGCAGATATGTGATCATTGGATGCAGGAGGGTATGACATACCGACGAGTTCGACTGTATCCACCTCAGTGCACAACTTCACGTGATGACAGGAAAATTGTACTCATGGCAGTAACGGATCACTCAGCCACATCACGTACCATAGTACAGCATATTCATTCTGTAACGCATCATTCAGTGTCTGCACGTACAATTCGACGCCATTTACAACCACGTCCATTGCTTCGTCTACACTTGACGCAAAACCACAGATTTCTCCACCACTAACGGTGCAGTGAAAAAAGGGTGTGAACGGCAGAAAGGAATGAAATTGTTTTAACTGATGAGTCACGCTTTGTTCTGCAACACCACTATGGTCGTATTCGAGTTTGGAGACACCGTTGAGAAAAGATGCTGAACAGCTGCATTATCCACCGCCACACTGGTTTTGCACTGGGTATTATGGTATGGGGTTGTATTGAATATCACTCTTGCACACCCCTAGTACGCATTGTTGGTACTTTAAGCAGTCAGTGCTACATCTCCGAAGTGTTGGAGCTAGTTGTCCTTTCTTACCTTCAGGGCTTGCCATCAGTCATTTTTTAACCAGGTAATGCACAACAACATGTGGCACGCATTGTCCAAGGGTTCTTCTTCATTTTCCATATTGAACTGCTTCCCTGGCTGGCTTACTCTCCGGATCTTCTGCCGATAAAAAAAATACATGCGGTCCATAGTTTATCAAAGATTGACCCATATTACATCCCCAGCTTCCACACCAGAACAACTTTGGCAACATGTGGAAGCTTGCTTGATCTGCTGTACCCTAAGAATGCATCAAAAGTCTCTTTGAATCAATACCAAGATATGTAGCAGCGGTGATTTTCAACAATAGCCGCTACTGATTTTGGCAGGAACCACGCTTCACAGAAGTCTATAAATTTAATCATTTGTTACTTGTTTAACATGTTACCTACAAAATAAATTTCGTTGTGATATCTCTTGTCTTTCTTGGTTTTTCAATTTGCGTGGCCAGCAGTGTTTGATATCAGTAAAGTAGTTTGGTTAATAATTTTTCAAGTTTAATGCGCACGCGACATTTCAAGGCATGCTGTGACGATCAAATGGAATTATCATATTTGGGAGAAGCATAGTTTCTATGCGCACTTTAATAACTGCTTTGTTGTAACCCATACTGTTATCATTAGAATACGCTGGCCTTTGTAACAGCAGCGGGTATAACATACTGAGGGTTGCTTGATTTCCCTGGTTATATGAATGCCTAAATTTTTGCAGAAAGCCTCATAGGATGGAGTCCTTTTTCAATGAATTATTTATTAAATTTTTGACATTTCGAACTCACCTGATTAATACAGAATGCGACAAAATTATGCATCATTAAATCATGCTTCAGTACGAAAATTTTAATGCGTATTATTTGTCGAGAAAATTGACTTAACATAAAAGTAAGATTGCATAATTTAATTTTCCAAGAACTGATTTTTAAATACTTTTAAAATATTTCACTATTTTATTCAATTTATGGAAACTTCGCAATATTGCATTTTTTTCGCAAGTAATACATCTTTTATAATTAGTATTAAATTAAAGAGTTTGTAATATTGTAAGAGATATTTTTTATTTATTACAACCACAAAAAAACAGTAGTTATATAAAAAATAGGAAAATGATTCTTTTCGGTGACAAAAACCTCAATCACATTGCCAAGATTAAATACTGGCACTATTCCATAATTGAACCATTCGTTATAAATATTTTCGTTCCATAGCATAATAAAAACAGCAAGGTTTTTGAAATTTTTTATTGCGTTCACATTAACAAATGAAAATGGAAATTAAAGGAGATAAAATAAAAACACAATCAAAATATTAATGAATGAGTTATTTTCTATGACTAAGTGTCACTGAATATCCATGAATCAAACGATAAATGAGTGTCTATATAATGTCTTTACTTCCATATAATGAGTGTCATGAAATAGACAATTTCTTGATCTTAATCATGTCTGTTGATTCATGAATTATGAAAGAAGAATCATTTGTAATAAATTAATGAATGATTCTATAACCAAACATTTTCGCTAAAAATTCCTGTAATAAAAGAGTGGGCTACGTTTAGTAATCCCTTATATTTTTTAATTTGCTGACAAGATCCATCACAATGAAATAAATAATCAAATAAAATGGAAATATTCGACAAGTCAAGAAAAAAAATTTTTTCAATCTGAAGGTTAGTCATTCTGTTTCCAGTAAGTATAAAATTTTTTTAAAGCCTACGCATACAAATGAATAGAACCCCCAGTTTTAAAATATCATGCAAATAATTTTTCTATTTTCCTTGGCCAAATTGTGGTACTGTTGTTTCCAAGGTACAACAAAGTTTACACTTATTACCAATAATTCAAAATTATATTTGTAATTATCAACTTTTCGTGTCAATTAATTTTTTTCCTTTTATGATTTTGCATGAAATTTTAAATTACTTTTCCATAATTTTGATTAATTACCGTGTCAAACTCCCCAGAAAATCCACATGTAAATATTTTGAAGAAAATTAAACTGGCTGGAAAGTAAAATATTTGAATAATGTAAACAACGTAAAAGAGTTTGCCAACTTACGCTATCTTTCAGATAAAAAATTTACAGCCAACCATCAAACTAACTTGAAGTCTTATTCTTAAATTTCACCATCCTTATGAATTGGGCTAGAAATTTAATATTATTTAGCTAAAATATTCTATATATATTACATCTACTACTATCGATTTTGGCGATTATTGGTCTAATTTTTATTCAAAATGTGATGTTTTTAAAGAAAGGCGAACAAAATCGATTCATAACTTTTAAAGTTAAGATTTGTCAACGAATCTGAGATAATTGAATATGGTTCCAAAGAATATAGGAAGTTCAGAAACAAGTTTGTCTTTGGGGATTTTATTTTAAACTAAATATTTGCTTGTATGTTTAAATTTCATCAGATAATTTCAAAGATGAAGAGTCTCGTATATTTCATATTTAAAATTAGCTGTGTTTGAACTGGAAAATAGATAACTATTACATTCATGTTAGATAAGTTCATAACTATGAACACTCTAAGTTCTTTCATTCATTTAAACTTTTCTTTTGAAGATTTTTTATTTTATTTTTTAATATATTTTATTAGTGTTATGGTCTTATAGTTATCATCTATATATTTTTTTAAACATTTTTATTAATTTCCCTTTTTTTTTAATTATTTTTTTTTACTTTATCGTTTGATTGATATATAGGTGAGTCTTAAATTTGAACATTTACAAATACGAAGACAAACATTTAATAACTTGGAAACTTTAAAAGGTTACTTTCAAATAGAGCTCTACCCTCACTTTCACTCACTAGGAGAGACCATATAAATCAAATGAAAATATTAACGTACCATTATAATTTGAAGTAGGTTGTAAAAAATTCACAGCAATAATATTCACAAATTTTTCTCTCCTTACTAAGACATCATTTTTCTTTGTTAATTTAATTTCTGGTTAATTTTCTAAAAAAAGGAAGCTTTATATCACAAGATGCATTTCAGTTAGAAAGTATTGTTCTGAAATATTTGGTTTCATAAAAATTTCTGCTTTCATCGTAGTACAATATTCACGAATATTGGCATAAGATATGTTTATAATAATGCAAAATTTTACTATGTACTTTTCCCTATTTCAAGATGATTTTATATATGCTTAATTAAATAATTTATCAGTTTGTGTGTGTGAATGTTTTAAAATTAATTATTTTATATTATATATTATTATACTTAAACCTAGAGTGTTCAGCGAGGATAAGTATTTTAAATAATTTGACATTTTATACATGAAAAATATTGACTTGAAATATTTTCATTAATGTTAAAAGAAACTATTATCCAGTTGTTTTCTTAATATGAAAGAATCAACGCATTAAAGTATCCACGCAAATAGAAATAAAATAATCGGATTTTTGATCAAAGATACTGAGCCAATATCATGATCTCAATTCAGTATAGTATGTGCATTGAACAGTACTTAAAGATAGTTTTATGAAAATATTGTGCGTTGTTATCATGTGTTGTTAAATATGTATGTACGTAAAGGCAGTAAATTTAAAATTCCAAAATAGGTATTTTGTTGGACCACCTTTTGCACTGATAGCAAGTCTTGTTTATTAGCTTATCCAGTCTGCGTACTTCTGGAGTGCATTTACGTCCAGAGGATACCTTACATTGCCTAAGAAAATTTCAAAATCTTTTAAGTGGAATGGAAGCGAAAAATGCATTTATAATCCATACATTGCATATTTTCTATGGTGATAGTCTGTGGTTGTTGCGGTGGCCCAGGATGTTGTTGAAAGTCAGGATGATGCTCAATGATCCAAGTTTAAGCATTTTTGGTGCGATAAATAGTTGCATTTGCCCATAACATATTTGCCGGCATCCGAGTAAAAATGCAATATCGCATAACGGATTAGATTTACAAGTATATCTAGATATATCTTATAGCTGCTTATTTTCCCTCGAGGGATCCCTAGGCCGCACCTCCATGACGTACATTCTCACACAGGCGAGCTCCGGATTGTACCCATAGGTTAATGGGTTTGGAATACTCACCCTTTACCAAGTGCTCGTCATTTTGAACCACGGTCGGGTGACGAGGTCACACCTGAGCTGACACCTCCCTCTCCACATCCACGACACACTAGAGTTAGTACTTAGGACATCACAGATTAACGTGGACACGTCCGCAACCGATGAAGCTCCAGAAACACAGTGAGGGAGGATAAGTGGTCACCCTATCAATCACTGTCCGGGGCAAGTGATGCTTTACTAAGCAGATCTTAACGAGAAGCGGTGGGAAGCTACCGGACCACTGGAGCTCCACTTGCCATGACAGCAGAACATACCTATATCATGATATTTTCACAAAACCTTTGCACAATGCCGGTAAGCCACAAGATGGATTCAAGGCTTACTGAGGTTCCCGCCAAATTCGATGGCTTCCATCAATGTAAAATAAAGCCATTGATAGTAGACATCGAATTTGCAAGCATCAACTCAGGGTATCAATGCAATGCTGGGCGTAACTTGATTCAATCGAAAGCATTGCTTGTTTCTAACCATCTCGTGTCCAGCGTTTCATTTCCAGAGAACATTGAAAACGTATTTTTGTATTTCGGGCACAAATAAGTGGTTTATCCACACGCATTTAACTATGGATTCCTATCCTCTGCAGTATATTCAACATGTTTCTAGCTGAAATTTGTTGAGGTGAGCTCTGGTTGAAAAATGTTCTCATTAAAAACACAGTAGTGCCTATTCTGCATTACAATTGGTTGAGGTCGACACATATCAGGCATTTGAAAATCTTGTGCTCGAATTGCAGTCACGTTTCAGAAAATTATTTTAGATTCTACCTTTTATAAACCTTTGATGTGACTGCTTTTGAAGTCTCATTAAAATTATTTGTTTCTAAAATCAATAGCCAAGCTAACAGGAAATCAACAGTACTCCGTTTTTCAAATAATAAAAGATCGGTCATTTTCATATTGTTTTTGATTCAATTTTGATTTTATTGGCACAAAATCATCAGATTTTATATCTGAGATGATCAGATTTATCATCAGATTCATGATTTAACATGTGATGATTAACATCTGATGATTCAGACGTTAAATCATCAGATGTTATATCAGTTTCGCAGAAAACAAAGCAATGATTGATAAATTTAAATGCTTAAGTAAATCATTGCTAAGAACTAATTGAGAATGTTGAGATGAATGACTTAGACGTATATAGGCACAAATCATCAAATCAATAAATATGAGATTGAGATAGATAAATGTTATAGAATAAAATTCCAATAATTTCCAAGAACCACAATAGTTTCATGGAATTAATGTCATCCAGAGAAGGTTTTATTTAATTGCTTTTTGCTTTGTCTTTTCTATAGTTTGAAACGGTCTGTAAGTCTGGCAGAAGAGGAGTCCATTTCCATATCTGTTTCAAAAGAGAATATATCAATTGTTCTTTTAATACTTTTTCCTCAAATTTTTTTTAAATTTTTGTATCACCAGTCTTAGATTTATTGGTAATTGAAGCAGATTTCTTTGTGCTATTAGAAATTGATACTAAAGTGGATTCAGATAACAAAATTGAAAGTGGAACCGATATTATTAAACTATTCTTATTCGCTTTATTATCCTTTATTTTTTAATCTTTTGGTAAAGTAGCAGAAGAATAGGAAACGTTAGATTTTGGCACTCTGGTTTAACTATTTGTCTTGCTTCCGGGAAAATAATAGTTTGCTTTATCTTGGTTGTAATTATCTCTTTCTCAAAGATCCATATAGAGCAAGATTTGGAAAATGCAGCATGTGCACCATAACAGTTACAGCACTTGAAATCTTCTGAAGTACAAGTATGAAAAAAAAGTGCACATTTTCCTCACATAGGATTCCTACAAATCTTAATGGTTTCAAATGGTACTTCATTCATCGCGAAATGCACACATTTTGCTTACAATAATATTTTAACGACATGAGACCCACGGCGTAAAAAAATTGCATATTTCATCTCTATGAGACTCTTAAATAAAAAGTCTCTCAAGATTCATTGGTTAATAAATGTATGTGGATTTTTTGTGGCCAATAATTAAGACAAATAAATATGAATAGTGTTATTCTGTGCAGTATCAATATATAATAACTGTATTAAGAAACTGTTATATATATATATATATATATATATATATATATATATATATATATATATATATATATATATATATATATATATATATATATATATATATATATATATATATATATATATATATATATATATATATATATATATATATATATATATAATTCATAGCAAAATATCTTGAAACAATTAAGTATTGAACAACTCTATTTTGAATTTGTTACTCAGAAAAAATATTTTATATAGAGAAAAAAGTTTTTGTAATGATTTATATAAATATAATAACATTCATGAGTAGAAGACAAATGTTTATCGCACTAGTGTTAAACAGTCCTTAGGATCAATGCAAAACTTTGGTCAGGTGGTCAGGTTGTCAATGTAATCTTAGCCTAATTAATCCAGGAATTTTAATAATTGAGAATACATGGCAATGTGATAGCCTGCATGTGTATAAGCCAAACGATTATCACTTTGGCTTTTAGTTGAACAATTCATGGATACGAGTCCTGTCTAGATTTTTTTTTTAAATATTTTTATTGGTTCGTAATTTATTTTAGCTTTTATATCTAAATTTATTAGCCCTAATACTTAAAAAATGACAATTGTCTTTTCTTGACAATTACAATTGTGACAGCCACCTTTTCTTTTAAAAAAAGTCATAGCTCGATAATCAAAATATACAGCAAGCCATTAATGCTCATGACGCAACCAATAAACATAGCGTGTCTTTCAGAAAATATGGAGTCCAAAATAAAGGTATTTTGGATTAAAATTTACTTTGAAAGAAGTTATCAAAATTTTAAGAATTAACTATAATTTTTTAGGTAAACAATCATTTGAAAATAATCAATTATTCTTAAAGGATTGTTTATCTTATTTAACTTATTAAAATAACTTATACGATATATAATCGTATAAATTTGGTCTCTTTACTGGCAAATTTTATGGATCTATAATTCTTCATTGATTCAAAGAATATAGATTATAAATTTACTATAGAATGAGCTACAATAATATCCATATACACAAATAATATTTAAAATGTCTTTGGATGATATGAAAATAATGTAATGAAATTCATAGTAAAATTAATATAATGAAATAACGCTAGATTGAAGTACGCCTGATTACTTGATCAACATTAGAATCAGCTCAATTGCATAGATATATTATTAAATAAAATCTTTAGCTATTTTTTTCTTGTTTAATTTGTTTTCCATTAAATGAGAACACATTAATGAGGATGAGGACATATTAATGATCCAAATCCTGTTCCAAATTTTACTAAAACTTAAAATTCTAAATTGTCATTTTACAAAAAAAAATAATAAATAAATAAATAAAATGAGATAGAAATAAGAATAATTTGTAATGCGAATCATAATCTAATCAATTGATAAAAGTATTGTTGTTGTTATTTAGGACACTTGGACAAGCCAAGCTCGCTCTGCCAACAGCTATGCGGTTTAATACAGTAATATCCGTCTTTTGCTTAACCAGATCACCACAAAGGTGAAAAAAGACTTTGCTTTCAGACTTAACTGATAGATGGCACCGTCAGAGGATCCAACCACTCAATTTTGACACTGATACGGTATATATATATATATATATATATATATATATATATATATATATATATATATATATTTGGTGGTGGAAATTTTTCTAAATACCATTACACCCTTGTTAACGGCTCAATTACTGGCCACACGACTTTTGATTCGACAGATTTAACGCGCATGTATATTGCATGTGCTCGGTGATTCTTTGGCGGCAGTGGGAATCGAACCCCACACGTTCTGGATGGTTGGCCAATGCACTAACCTCTAAACTACCACCGCCTATGGGTAGTGGTAATTTATCAATTTGTACACAATTATATGTATACAATTATATGGAACAGCATTGACACTTTTGAGTCTACTGAACTTTTCGCTAGCAACAAATTACAGAAACTCGGAAAATGAAAAAAAGTTATCGATTAAATATTTGTAAGACTAAATAATTTACAGAAATAATGTAATAATTAAATGTATTATATCTAAAGCAATGGGGTTTTTTCTTTCTTTGTTTATCAAATAGTGTTAATTGGTATTCTTTGATAAAAAATCAATTCTTTAATTGGTTTATGAAAAAGGAATATTTCATTCAATATATTAATTTAATTATTATATTTAAAGAAAACTTTTCCTTCTTATCAAAAAGAATACTCTTCTTTGGTTAAGCCAACTCGTTAGTTTGTATGTGAAAAAGGTATATTATATTCAATGTATGTTAAGAATTTATTTATTTTATACCTGTAAATCTAAATGGGGCTCACAAATATAATAGGATACTTAAATTTATTTTATCTAAAAATAATTTCTATTTATTTCTTTATCAAATAGAATTAATGCATATTCTTTTTTGTTAAAATCGAATTGTTATTTTGTACGCAAAAAAAGGGATATTATATTTAGTATTTATATATTGAACATTCAATACTTTAAATTCTTTCCTCAATTTTATTCTTTATATTATTAGATATATTTAATCAACAAATAATACAGAAAGTTATTACTAACACATATATATATTTTCATTAATATAAAATAGTAGAAGTTGAAGTAATATTCAAATTATTTATACCACTCTCGAGAAAATATGTGAATTATACCTGTGCTCGTGAATATTACAAAAAGATTTAAATATGCAAAAATCATTAAAGTAAAAAAATTAACAGTGTTAATTAAGAATTGTTGATGTGATATTTATGCATATTTTCTCAAATATTAATTGATGAATTAAAATTATTTTAAGGGTTCATAATATTTTTACAATACTATTTATTTCGAGATAAATATTATAATTGTTATACACTGCAATTCATCAAAATATTTAAAGCCTGATTTCATATTTATAAAAAAGATGTTGCTGCTTATTAATGAAATACCCTTATGAAAAAATAAGTAAATATAAAGTGAAGTTAAAATGAATTCCTAATAAATATAAATTTTTATTTTGTGTTATGATAATAAGAGTATGGTATTAATATTATAAGCATAGAATAAATGAAATTTTAGCCTATCGCTTCCTATCTCAGATAATGGCGTCATTTTGTAGAAGCAAGAAAATAAAGTAAATAATACCGAGGTTCTAGATTTTCATCGCGCCTTCAAACAAACACAGAGGATGAAACTGCAGGACCCATGACTCAAATATCTCGAGTTAGTGACTCATGGAAAGTAAACAAATTATTGATTCAAATATTATACAGAGTCCGTTGCCTAATAAAGTGTTCTTGAAGCTTCTGACGGAAAATTCCAGAACATTTCAGCTGCGCAGTAATTAATTAGCAAAATTAGATGGTGCAATAATCTGGCACGTGCAAAAAAAAATAATAATAAATAAAATCTGTTGTTGATATAAAATTTAAATTATACTCACATACAGTAAAGTCGGATTTTATTACAAGTCAATTAATTACAGAAAGAATGTCTTCGCCATCTGTCACTGAATGTAAAATTAACTGTTGTTTTGCCATTTATTAAATTAATCTATTCAAATTTTGACATTTTATTTAATAAATGATAAATTAGCTGAGTTTGTATACAATACTTCCTGATATTTAATTTATTAAATAAATAAGATATTTATTTACATTTATTATTCCTTTATTTAATTCTAAAGATCTTCGAAATT
>CM057822.1:102374804-102492304 GCA_030067965.1 Latrodectus elegans
CTTAAAGGAAATTATTTGTAAAACAAGAAAAACCGAATCAGTTGTTTGTGCTAACTGGCAAAACATATATTTAATATTCAATTTAATATTCAAGCACTTATTTTCACTAATATGTGTATGCATGTTGGATACATACATATATATATATATATATATATATATACTATCTTACAATATAATAATTGACATCAAAAGAATTATTTGTATATAACTTCCGATCGGTATGTTGGATATTATATGCAACTGCACTGCTCTAACATAATCTATCAAAGTTAAAAACGATACTTTGGCGTTTTTCTGTTGAACTGAAATGGTGAAAAAATACTAAAATGAAATGATTTGGTGACTTTCGAGAGAAATACAGTTTGTAGTGATGCTTGGAATAAATATGTTCATGTAATTGTGCTAGTGTCAATGGAAACACAATCATCTGTTGCTGATCTCATGGAAAAGTGTAAAATGCAGTTATTAGAACAGGAACGGTAGTCATTCATCATCTGCGTAAATTATTGAGCCTGTTTTGAAGAGTTGATCTAGGACCACAAAAAGCAACTTAGGATTACAAAAATGATCTTAGGACCACAAGAGGCCACTTTAAATCATACAGTTTAAGTAATTCAATTTGAAGTATCAATAAGTTGTTGTTGTCATGTGCTCGGTATGGAGTCCAACTTCCTCAGTACACATATGCCATAGGTACTTATTTATAGGATAGGCAACCATTAACAACCCATTCATAGAGAGATAGAAAGTATATCCATATCTAAACCGGGATTCGTACCCAAGACCTACTTATCCACAGACCGGCACGCTGACCACTAGACATGATGGATGGCGTAGCAATTACTGTGTATACCAAATCATTTCGAAAGAAACTGCACACCTTCCTTAGGTTTAGATGTTCTGAACTTGTGGAAAGTGTGTGTTAACCAAATATCACATAATACAACAAAACCGGACTCTTATTTCGTATTTTAAATAATCTAGAGTGAGTCAATAGAAAATTGTTTCATAGGGAGCAATGAAGTGATACATTATACCAGTGGAATGGGTAAATTTGCGTTTGACGACAACTATCTTTTACTTGTGTGCACTGTCCCAACTGTTCAGTTCAATGGTTGTACCTTTGTTTGAGGGTATTCTTCTTGATATAGCTTGGAAATTGAAACGTCATGTCTGAGTTTTGGATGATCGGGTTCTTCGCCATGTCAGCTCGCAATTTTCGCCAAATGGTTGCATCACTATGTGAATACACGTCTTGTCTGGTCTGTTGTTGTTGTGGTTATAGTTACTAATCTCAGAGGGTCCATTTCCAATACTAGACAAGCAGTTCTGTAAACGGCCAGGAAACCCTAAAACATAAGGGATTTTGGAAAAGCCTCTTCCAAGTCAAAATCTCGCAGCTCAGCCCATACCTGACCAGCTTTACATTTTGATCTGATTTGTGTATTAAGTTCAATAAAATTTTGTGTCTCGTAACGAAATTTTGAAGGGTTTTGTAGACCTAAGACTATTTTAATATTCCAAAATGAAACAATTAAAAATTTTTGAAGCTTCATATCTTTCTTTGACAATTGAAGTGAACTAAAGTTAGAACTAGTTTATTGTTTCTGTTGGAATATATCGAAGAAATATTCTGAGAAATATGTGAAAAAAACACTAATTTCTCATAACTAATTGCTCATCCTACAAAAAATTTCGCTATTTCGATGAAACATTAGATAGAATTCTCAAACACACGAGGAGTAGATAACATAATTTACTATTGTTTTACCATACTGTTTTTGATCGAGTTAATAACCATAATTTTTTTGAGTAAAATTAGTTGGAAGTAAGTTTTCAGATTCTAGTTTGCATAGATTTATTGTCTATCCATTTTGTTTTTGAAAAAAGGAAAGTGCTTCTCTGATTCCCTGCAGATATATCATAGGGTGGGCATTATATTGGGATATCATATAATGATGTTTAGAAACCAAGTATCTAATTCCCTGACATTTATAGTTAATATGCAAATATTCTTGCAGGCTATAGATACACATAGCTTTGTATCAAAATTCTATTGAAAGTTTGCCCATAAAGGTTGCTTTAATATTAGCAGCAAAATTTAGGTTAGATCACACTTCAGTTAAAAAACATAGTATCTTTTTCTTACATCATATCTTGATATCATATTAGAGTAACATATAAATGCAAAGTGCCGATGATGTCTTGTGTCGCCATTGTTTTCTACCAATTAGTGTCCTATGATTTTCTGGAAATGTCTCAATTTTCCAAAAGCTTCCCGATTCTAATCTCCTTCAGATTAGACTTACTGGAGAAATACACACAGTCTCCTTATCTTATCTTTAAATGTCTAAATACCTTACAAAAGAGAATTCAATAAATGCTAAAATTAAAAGCTAGAAAACCATTTTTGGAAAAAACTGATATTGCATTTATAGGGAACAAATATTCCTTTAAAACATTGCTTGTTACTTTAAAGTTAAATATTGGAATTATGGCAATATTTAACCTTAAAATAACAAGCATTTATATGTAATGCTTATAATTAAGAAAAATATAGATTATGGCATAAAAACAAAGATACATAATAACGCATCTCCATGTGTGTACAATGGGTTGCTTCCTTGTACCTCGCCCAAAATTAGGCTCTTCTAGTTACATGGACGTTGCTGGAAGGCAATCTTCGAGTAAGGAGTAACTAATATACATAGCTATCTTATAATTATAGATGAGAGTTTCCAAAACAATCCATACATTTTTTTACAATATATATATATATATATATATATATATATATATATATATATATATATATATATACTTCTATTAGTAGAACTATAGTCAATATTTTAATTGTAAATTTGTTTCTTTAAATATATTTGAATTAAAATTTTTATATAAATCAAAATTCAATTATAGTTCTCTGCTGAAATTTCAGCTCTTACACAAGAAAAAAAATTCTCTTTTTAGTTAGTATTCAAGTTTTGGGCTTTTTTTTTTTAATTGATAAATGCAATGATTACTGGAGATCTTCCTAATCTGTTCTGAAAATCTGTTATAGTTGCGCTTTAGCTCTTTAATTTTCTTTTGAAAATTATTATATTTCCCACTGAAATTTTTTCAGATGTACACATCTTTATAAGTTTTGTTTAAAATTTTCTGTGATTTTTTTTCCTCAACAAATTTGTATTTTTAATTCGCTTATATCTCTTTTCCCAGATGAATGCGCAACTCATTAGATTTTTAGCTTTATTCATCAGCTGTACAAACATTCTCTGGTCCTAGTATAACAATGGATTGCGTTCTACAACATTTCTTTACTATCATAAACTTCTAATTTTCTTTCATAAACTGAGGAAGGAAACAGCGAGGGAGGTTAAACGATAATTGAATAAAATATTTCACAGAAAATATAATCGATTATTTTATATTTTTTCTCGATTTCATTCGTAGAATTTATATTTTAAGAATATGAAATAAATCATATTGGAAATAAGATTTTCTTCGCCCATAAAAATATTCGATTAATACTACGAATTTGAGATAACTATCAAACCTGTGTTTTCTGGTTGCTAAGCAACACTCATTAAAATATTGAATACTTTGATTTTATATTCTCATTATCATTTTTAATATCCAGAAAGGCACTTAACTTATCTTACATGAAGTTTTATATTACTTGAAGAACCTAGAAATGGTAAGTTTTAAACTATATGTTTATTTTTCTCTGAGCAATAATTTACCTTGTATTTTTCACTTTAAAATTAATTCTAGATCATCATCCACCATATCAAAGAATAAAAAAAATGTGACTAGAAAATTGGTGGACATGTATTTCTTTTGATGGCAACTATACTGAGCTGGAAACTGCGTAATTTTGGAATTTTATTCAATAAAACATGGGTTCAATTAACAAGTCTAGGGAAGGGGGCGTTTAAAATGGTTTGGAATCCAATTTAACCCCTTGACTGACTTTGACGAGTCTGACTCGTCATTGATTTCCTGGGCCATCACAGACTTTGACGAGTCAGACTCGTCAAGCGCTTCTTTCGGCGGACGCCGTGCAAGTTACAATTAGATTACATAGTTGCTTCACTCGTTCGACGATTCTCATTTAAAAAAGCACACTGAAAGTAAGAGTTCAGTTTAGCAGAAGTCTCGCACGGTGAATGTTATACTAGCCAATATTTGAGTTTAGTAAAGATTATAACAATCCCTGCAACATGTATAAGCCGGATGCATTATATGAAAGTGGGGATGATGGTGTAAATTGATGGTGTAGTTCAATTAAGCGAAATTAAATAGTTTTTTTTTGTCGCATCAAATTCCATTTAATTCGTCAGTCAAGGGGTTAAGTAGTAAGTTCTCCGTAGAATTAGTCCTTGTGTAGTAGTGTAAAATGATAGTAGAGTGACAAAATTATGTTATGAATACGTTATTAACAACCATACTTAAAATTTTAATCGTAAGAAAAAATTATAATTCAAAGAACGAAGAAAATAATTGGATGATAAATTAAAAACGTAATGAAGCCTGAAATCATATCAAGCAGAAAATATAATTTAAATATTACTAGTCAAATTCATTAAAAGATCAACACATTTATTATAATTTTTCCGAAATAAAGATTATTTTCATTACTTTCATGAAATTACTGATGAATTGCAGATTTATTGAATAAACTATCGGATGAAAATTAAATGCTTTCTAATATAACATCAAAAATTGCTTCCTTGTAAATTCCATCGCAATTTATATCACACGTTTTCGATTTAAGCCATTCTTTCCTTCATACAGTTTTTACACATTCCGATTCCTTTATTCATAAAATCAATAAACTTCTAAACTCATTGATTGCAGAATGTTGTGAAACAATATTAAATGCAGCCAAAGGAAACTTGGGCAAATATTGGCGATAAATACGTACTTTTCGTCGCCGTTTTTTATTTTCAGTCGTCGCAAAATTTCGCGCAATCACTTTTGGTATTTAATGTTTACTTTTGGAAAACAACTCTACTTGGGATTAAAAATTTCTTTTGGAATTTTATTGACTTTTCTGTGAAATGTAAAGTAAAAGTTTTTAAAATAACTTTCCGATAGTAATGATTCTCTTCCCATGAAAACTTCGAATTTAAACATTAAAAGAACAAATTTTGTTTAAATATGAATTGTTCTATTTTAAAAACAACGCCATCTAATTACTGGAATATAGGGATGAAATTTAACTTTCAAGTATAAATGTCAAAGGGAACATTCATTAATCAGAGGGGATATTTTTATCTCCTCTCTGGCTACTCTTTAAAAATAAAGAATTATCTTCCTTCTGTAACGTTTTTTTCTTCGTATAATATTCGAATTGATTACGATCTACGAAGATTAAGATCCCTCATCATCAATTTTAAAAATCCAGCTGAAAACGATAAATTCACTAAAATAATAGATTTTAGAGATTTGAAATAGTAATTAAATATTAAGATATTCTAAATGTGAAGAGGAAATTTCCGTAAAAAAAGTTTCAATTAATTACCTAACAATTAAAATAAATATGAATCTTAAAAGAATGAAAAAGAATTTAAAAACTTACAAATTGCGAGATATATAAATGAAAATGAATGAAATGTACTGAAGTGAAATATAAATATAAATCAAATCTTATTTTTAACTAAGAATTTTAAAATAATTCTGATATAATAAAAGTAATAAAATTCTTTTTTTATCTCACTACTATTCAAGTTATTTTTCTTCGTTTGAGTCACTTTAAAAATATAAATATATTGATTATTAATTCAAATCTAAATTACTATGTCTAGGTGTAGATTATTAAAAAAGGAATTTCTTGTAAATGGTTTTAGTTATTGGCGTAAAATACTGTTCTGTGTTTTAAGTGCATTTAATGAAGTTTCATGCATAAAAAACCGCATTTTTATAATGCAATGAATAAAAAAATTACCAAATTGCATTTCAATAAAAATCACAGGAGTATTTAAACCATTGATGTTTTTTGATATTCATTTAAGTTAAAAAAAATAATAATTGCAAAATGTCACTCAGTTTTTGAAGAAATGAATGGGTCTTTGATTTGGCGTTAACTAACGCTTTCTGAAATGGCGATATCTTTTATTAAATATGTTTTATTACGTGAAATCTTTTCAAAATTGCAGCTAAATATATTGAAAAGCAATTGTAACAAGGTTCAAAATGTTTGGTTATATATGATGCTCTTTTAAATTATACAGCAAAAATAGCAATTTTTTTTTATATTTTGCATCAAACGGAAATGAACTCCGTTATTTTATTTTAAAGTGACTCCAATGCAGTAAGTATTACATTGAAAGAATACTTAAAATTTATATTTATAGGCTTATTAAAGACATAACATTTCTTGGTGATGACCCAAGAGTAAAATCCTGACTTTTTAAAAACGCTTCCAACTTTGAGATAGACTAAACAACTTCTTTTAAAAAATAGATAAAAAAAAATACACATATGTAAGAATGCAGTTAATAAATTATACACTGTATCTTATATTCTTTGCCTTTACGGTGTTTCAAAAAAATCAATTCTGGAAGACATATTGAGCTAACGCAATGAAACTTGTGCGTAACTTTGCAATTATTTCTTGCTTAACTGTTAGTTAATTAAAGATAGATAAAAGTTAATCAGGAAAATATTTTTTGATTCAGATACCAGTATTTTAATACTTTTTTATAGTTTAAATATTTAAGTTTTTTTTTTAAAGTTTTATTTTAAAATGTCAGGAAAATATATGTTGAAGTTAAATGTCAAATTTATATAATTTGACATTTTAACTTTATTTTTTCATTTTAAATGTTAGGTTATTTTAATTCATTTATTTTGAACTATGTATTTTTATATTTAATCCAGCCTATTTTTTACAGAATTCATTATTTTATCTCTAGTACTACAGAAGGTGATTGATCCATACTCATAGCCATCACGTGCAAACCATCAAGATGATAGTCAAATGGTTTACACTCTTATCTTCGATTAAACAGTTCATGGGTTCGAATTTCTCTTTGGACATAAATGTTTGATGTGATACACAAATCCACTTTAAATTGCAAATCCCAATCTAATTAACCTTCGTGATAAAAAAAAATGGATGTTCAATGACAAACTTAACTAATAGTTTCTAAGCTGACAACAGCGGTGGCCTTGTTGGTTAGAGAGTCATTCTCATTACCGGAAGGTAGTAAATTTGAATCCGGCTTAACCGAAGATCCGTCGAGTTCGCTAAAGGCGGCTAGAGCACGTTAAATATGTCGTGGTCACAATGTCCTCCAAATGAAATGGTACCTCTGGGGTGGCTGGCCACGTATGGGGTGTCTTCTGCTTGTTACTTGCTTCAAAATTAAGAAAATTCCACTCGGCTGCTTCTATCTAACTGGTAGAGCCCAAATTAGGTATAGAGAAGCATGCTGGTGCAATAACATTTCCATCTTATTCTAATTTTAATTTTCACAAAGGTGTCTCGGTGAGCTGGTTAGTTAGAGCGTCCGTTCTCGATATCAGAAGATAGCAAATTTGAAACCCGACCCATTGAATACTCGTCGTGGTTGTGGCGACTTACAGCATGTTAAATATGACGTAGGTGCAATGTCCTCCACATTAAATGGTAACTCTAGGGGTGTCAGGCCAAGTCTGGGGATCTTCTGCTTGGTCTCTGTGGCTAAATTCAGAAGATCCACTTTCGGGTCAAGGATAGCACACCCACTGGGGGTCACGTTAGTTAAGGTGGCATCACTTCCGCCCCTTGTAAAGGTTGGAAGGTGAAAATCCTCCAGTAATTGGGTATTATATTACAATATATTTTCACAAAAATTCAAGAATCAACTACCGATTCGATTTATTTTCTATTACTTGTAAATAATACCTCTGCTATAAAAATTCAATATTCCCTTATCATTATATTACGTTTATTAGAATATTTATGGATTATATTAGCGAATTTTGCTACATTTCATACTTATATTACGCTAATGCTTAAATAATATCCCAAAAATATGAATTTCTCATTTTTGATTGACAAATTTTAAACTAAGGAAAATGTTTAAAATGAAACGATTTATATAATTTTCAAGAAATTTTTTAGGATTTAAGTGTGAATTTGTGAAAACAAAGACTGTTGAGGCATCATTTCTTTTAACTATTTTTTTTATAGTTTTGACTTTTATTAACCTTAAAGTGGTTTTTATTTCGTTACAATTGAGATCCTGAGTACACAATTTTATTACGATTGTCATTGGTTTAAAATATCCATGATGTTAGATAACCTTTCATTCACGTCCCATCGTGTTGAGACGGAACTGTAAATCCAACTTATCAACGAATTTGCTGCCTTCCAATCACATTCTTCGAGCGGAAGCAAACAAAGAGTTGTTCACCATCGAGTGTCTGAGAATATCATCTAAGTTCATTTTGTTAATAAAACGATTTCTGATATTTAAAACCTAAACCTCGGTTTGAGAAGCCATTTTCCATTGATTCAAGCCATTCACACATGCAAAATAGAACAGTAGAAAAATAAAAATTTAAAAAAAAAAAAAAAAAAAAAAAAGACAAAATTTCCAATTTATAGTTAGTTTAAATCTGCAAGGAAGATTTATATTTTTAAAAATTTCATTAATTAGAGCAGAATTCTAAGGTAATAATTGAAATATTTGTTAGCAATCTCTTTTGAATCTTAAGAATATTGCCTTGCTTGCGCTAACATTAATATTTTCTCCTAATTTAACTTATTTTCTTGTACGTAATCGCCAACCGATTCATAGTCATCCTTTCGATATAACTGACTACTGCAACAATTAAATAAGTCACTCGCGTGGTAAGCCGTTATTGATTATTTGGAATATTTATTTATTAGTTATTAATGACACTTTCTTGATGCTATTTCACCAAGAATAAAATTAGATTTATTCAAATATTAATCAGGCTTTAGACACGAAAAACAAAGATAAAATTAAATTCTTTACCAGACTTTTTGCACCTTTGGATAGAGCAAAGAAATTTAAAATTTAGACAACATGTAGGGCATAATTTATTTTTTTGTAAAATTTAGTTTTCATATAATAATACATTTCCCAGAGAATTATTCTATCGAAATGGCTTACCAAGAAGGAACATCTACTGAATCAAAATAATAGCCAACAATAAATTTTTTTGTGTACGGCATCATAAAATAAATAAAAATCCCGAAAAAAATTTTGTTTTAAGTTAAACGTAAAAATTTTAAGTTCTGCCCATTTATTAAATAAAAGGCAAATGTTACAAAACCATTTTATTAAATTAAGCTTTGCATCTCAAAAGAAGTCTCTTGTTTAGATTAGCGAAACATAAACTGAATGAACTGTAAAATCACTGAAACTTATTTCTAGTTAAAAAGTGATGAAATTTTAAAGTCAGGACTCTTCTCTGCTTTCCGAGCTGTGACATATAGCGAAAGCGAAAACATATTCGGTTAAGAAAACAGAAGCAATACTTTTCAAAGAATAAAAAAATAGCAAATATTATTTTTTTTTAATATGGAAATTTAGAAATAAAGGGGAGATTCTTTACAACATTTATATAAAATCCTCTATAATATTTTTATCAAATACCAGCGGAAATGTTTAGATATCACTTTTCAAAAGAAAAGGAAACACATATTTCTTTCTTGGAGTGAGAAGAGTTCCAGAGATGGAAATTTACATTTCTTAAATTAATTACACCACCTCATAAGCTACTTTAAGAGGTACTCGAATCTGAATTAATTGTGTTTTAAAGTACTTACAAACACTATAATTGAAATTTCGAAATTAAACGAAGCCTATGTTTTAGTTGACTAGCGACGAGCTGTATAAGTTTAATCTCATTTCGTGCAGTTACCTTCAATTTAACCACGGTCAAAAATTTGAAGAATAAACTGAATAAGAATTTTTATAAATACAGAATCCACATTGCATCACAATTTTTGTGCAAACAGTGATCTGATAATCATTTTCATTAAACTTACCAAAAATTTAAAGAAGTTTTGCAATACCCAATTAAAACATGTTCACATAAAATAGTAAGATTCCATCTCTTATGAAGTTGACCTTGAATCCTTGAACACATCAAAATTTAAACAAGTAGCTGAAGGTAAAATTATTTTATCTTCTTGAAAATAACGCTATATATTCACGCTAGAGGTACAGTGAACTTTATGAATTTTATTTTAATCATTATGAAGTATAAGATGCCCTAAAATGAATGTGGAAAATATTTCACTATGCATTTATAAATTGAATGAGTTATAAAAGTTTATACTTTATTTAAAAGTGACAATAATTATTATAAACTCTTTAAAATGTTAATATAAGATATAAGTTATTTCTAACAAGAATAATAAAATTTAAAATCAAATTAATTGTATTCATTGGAATATATTGATAGTTAATTTATTGATTAGGAGAGAGTTGTGACAGATGTGTATGAACGCATCTGTCGCAATTCACAGTCAGGGATCCACCAAGGGGTTTGGTACTGTACCAAGAATTTATCGGAGGTACAAGCCAAGTCATTTTATCAGTATGCTTTCTAGCAGAATACAGCTCAAGCTAAATCAGACAATTAGAAGTAGTCATACCCGTGTTCCCTAAGACGTACGCCACCTCATTACCCCAGTTTCCATGCGAGGGGAAAGGCCGTGGTAGCCTAATGGTTAGAGCATCGACCCTTCATCATCCGGTAGAGCGGGGGTTGACTCCCAATGACGCTAAAGACCCACTGAGTGCATGCGATATACGCGCTTATTAAATTTGGGGAATCGAAAGTGCTGTGATCGATCGTTGAACAGTTACCATGGATATAATGTACTGGAGAAAATTTCTTCTCCCTTTAGATCAATGTCAAAATTGAGGGAGTGGATAAACTGGAGGTGCCATCTATCGGAGAAATTTAGAGCAAAGTAGTTCTTTCACCTTTGTGGTGCTCTGATTAGACCAAAGACACACCCTTCTGACTTAAATTCGCAAAATCATCGGCAGAGCGATCTTGACTTGTTCAAGTGTCGTATGTAACAACAAAGACAGTATTAATTTTTGAGTAACAGCAATACATGAGAAGAGATCCCTTTAATATTGACATCACAAGAGGACGAGATTTGCATTAATTTAGTGAAAATTGATATTCCAGTTTTGTTACCGACGTTACTTAAGTTGTACAAATGTTGAATGGCACTACGAACATTTGTCAGAATTCAGACGGCTTTATGGTCTAAGTTCAGCATTACATATCTCGGTCACTCAAGGAGGACCCTTTGAAAAACTGGATAAAGTCAGGTTTTTCTTTCTTTATTTTGTCTGGTATATCTGATAAGTACACCACTGGTATATCTGGTAAGTACACCACTGGTATATCTGGTAAGTACACCACTGGTATATCTGATAAGTACACCACTGGTATATTTGATAAGTACACCACTGGTATATCTGATAAGTACACCACTTCCAGCATGGGATTTCTTATTTTTCCTACCATCAGTATACATTAGCATACTTCCGTCTGGGATGTTATTACTAATTTCAAGGGCGAATTGCCGATGGTGTCATTTTTCTTTGAGATCCTTGACAATAGATCAATATTGAAATTGATACCCCCTGGAAGGCCTACTTAGGGGTCAATGCATTCTTTTAAGAAGCATTGTTCCACTGTAAGGTCAAGTAAATTACTCTACTCAATATGGCCTAACTTATTATGTTTATTAAATCTTATGCCAATTCAATTAATTTTGAGTTATGTCATTATCAAATATGGCTATATGCAATGCACTGTGATGACGTCAAGCGCGCGTTGAAACTTAACATGCAAATTTATTCAGTCTTTTAGCAGTTGATTTTGTGATATTTTGGCGAGAAATAATATCTTATCCTTTACACATTTTATGTTTTTTATATTTTCAAATATTGCCCTTTTTTAATTGTTTTTTAATTCATTTCATTATTACCATGGATGATTCCGAGTATGAGAAGAAATCCGTGATATATTTTCTAGAAAGTTGACTCATAACTCCTGCTTTTTTATACACAAATTAAAAAAAATAAAAAAAGGAGTAAAATTATATCGCCTTTTATCACAGCTCTGATACCTAGAAATGGGCCAAAACTTCAGACTACAATTTACTAGGTTTATTTATTTTTTTTTATTTAGGAATTTTTTTTTATTATCGTAGTATGATTCTACGTACGAATTGGAAGTAACAATACTGGATGGAGTTGGGTTATTTGCATGGTGTTGAACCTAATTGCACCAAATATTTTTCATGAAATATCATGTATGGACTACAATTTCGTCAGGATAAAACATCCATCTTTCTTTTTCTGAAATCAATTTTTAGTTGATTTGAACACACAGCAACGAGTATCATTTTACTGAAATTTCAAGTTTAATTCCTCTAAAAGTGAACAAAAAAATGCAAATCATTTACTGATAAAAATTTTAAAGAAATTTTCGAGGACTTTTTATTGTTGATCATATTTTTCATCATTTCCAAGAACAGTTGCTATGACAGTGCCATCAACCACCTGTTTACTGATGTTTCATTCGTAAGTGATGATTGTAGTGAATATTATTCTTCGGATAATCTAAATTAATTTTTTTAGGAATTAATAATCAAATTAATTCCTAAAAAAAATTCGAATTTTGATCGATTTGTCTAATCGGTCAAAATTACACCGATTGGAAAAGAATCGGTGTAATTTTTTTCCATCTGGCATCAGAAGTTATTACCTTTTTAGAACATTTCAACCTTTTTTTTTATTTAAGATGATTCAGAGTTTTAATTTTTTCCTTTCTCTTTGAAAAGCAACATTTGCAATTTATCTTAAAGTACAGCAGAATATCATATGTAAATTAGCGTAACTGCTTTTCTGGTTTATTTTACGTGTATTTTATTTTATGATAAATTTGAAAATAGGACTATTTAGTAACTATTAATTTCGTAATTTGATAACTTCTTCTTTTTCGTTAATCTTTTATATTTTCATTAAAAATCTTTTACGAAGAACATGGAATAAAGATATTATAAATAAGAGTTTTTATACAAACATAACAGTGTAGGCGATACCTAGATTGTACCTTAAGTTTATGAGATTAAGAATACATGCCCATTATCAAGTAACTCATCATTTTGAATCACGGTCAGATTACGAGTTCACACCTGACCTGGCACCATCCGCTCCACATCCACCCCATATTAGCCGAGTGAATTTATAAGTCTCAGAGATTGACATGGACATGTCCGCAACCCATGGAGCTCCTGCAACACAGTGAGGGAGAATGTGGTCACCCTCCCAACCTCTAACCGCGGCAAATGATGCTTTATTTTGCTGGTCTGAACGGGAAGCGGCGTGAAGCCACAGAGCCTCTGGAACTCTTATATATTCTATAAAAATCTCACTTACTCAAAAGCTTTAAAATTATTTTTCATTTTCTTTAGCTATGAGTTCAACTAACCCTTTTACGCAGCATAGCGAATTTTCTCACAAAAACAAAAAAGCTTTCATTTTTTTCACATTACCTTTTGCACTTTATTGCGATGCAAAGTTACAATTTATGATAAGTATGATTCTGAAGGAAAACAAAAACTTTTTGAAAACTCAAAGGGGTCTTTGGATAAAAAAAATATAAGTTGTTATGTATTCATGTAATACTGTGATTCCAAAAAATTGTTTGCTATTAGAAATCCATGAGTTCCAGTGACTCAGTAGCTTCACTCCATTTCCAGTTAAGAACAGCAAAGTGAAGCATCGTTTGCCGCGGGCAGTGATTGGGAGGGTGAACACTTTCCTTCCCTCACTAGGCTGCTGGAATTCCGCGGGTGGGGACGTATCCACGTTAATATATGACGTCCAAAGTCCTTTCCACTGGTGTGACTTGGATGTGCAGAGAGGGCAGCCAGCACAGGTTTAACCTCGTCACCTGACCATGGTTCTAAATGACGAGGTTCTTGGTGATGGGAGAGTATTCCAAACCCGTTTACCTAAAGGTACAGTTCAGGGTTTGCCTACACTTCTGTGTATGTATGTCCTTTCTGATGAGATGATGAATGAATGTGGCACACCCAACAAACGGGTTTGTGGTGGAGTGACGTGGGTAATGCTCAGGGCTAGGGTAAACTCTTTCCCTAGTCCTGGGTAATGTTACTCGCCGACGTGGCTTGGTTTACAGGTGCTCATACTCATAGTAGCGAGTAGCAGTAGATAAATGAGTAGCACTTTCCATGTCTTGTTATAATGAAGGCCTAGTCCCCCAGTACCATCCGCACAATAGGAAGAAATCATTTTATGTAAATTTAATACAGTGTGTATATATTAGAATGTAAAAATAAGTGAATTAAAATTAAATATTGGATAATAATAAAATACTATGCATACAACATGCAACATGCAATACCACGAGCAAGAAAATAACAGACGAATAGCAAACAGTTAAGAGACCGGTTGCTGTCATCACAATGCGTTATCTTTCATTATTCGGAAAGAGAACAAGGTAGATTTTCACAATCTTGCAAATGAAATAAATTCATCAAAAGAATGCTTGACATTTTGTGAGAATGTTAAGAAAACACAACTCAAAATCGATTCGATTTGGTTCGACTTTCTATTTTGATTGATTCAACTTTCTATTTTATTCAGGAGTCCCCTCTGATGTTGGGTATCGGGACAACTCCCCCTTATACCACTGTCTTAGTCTGGCTCTGATCATGACCTTTAGTTGATATTCGGAAAGAAAAACCTCCCAATTCATTGTACAAGCTTGATTATCACCCTTTTCACGTGATCGTGATTGAAACTAGCAGAACAACTGGCGGTGTTTGGCAAAATTGACGACAAAGTTTGGCCTTCAAAAATTATTAAAATAACCTTAAAGTGTTCAGAAACAATTTGGGAAAAAGAAAGAACAAAGATAAATCGAAGTATTAAATTAGCTTAGAGAAATCGAAGCAGTAAAGCTGTCACCTGTTGATTTCGGGAGTAAATGGACATGTACTTAACCAATTGTAAAAATGTAGGAAAGTCTTTACAAGGTTATGAATCAGTAAGCATGTCTACTACTAAGAACCAGAAGTTAACGTGAATCTTAGCACACATTTTGCAGAATTACACTGTTTGTGTTTCGGAAATCACCGATTTTTATTTTGTCTACTCCAAATTAGCATAATAAACAACTTTTTTTTATGTCAATGCACATAAACAGCTTTACGTATTTCGTCTTACAAATAAAAGACATAAATATTCAGTGTTATGCAATCTTATCTATTCACTCTGCAATATCAAGTGATTACTTAAGGCTCTCGAATGACGAAATACGCAAATGACGCACGAATGCTGGTTACTTAAACATTAACTGTAACTATTGTTTTCGATATTATTCTGCACAATTCAAATGATGTGACGTGTTTTTCTTTTTTATCTAAAGTATACTGTTCAGTCAAGTAAAGAGACTTATAATACTGTATTTAATGTAACATGTTTTACATGATATATCTTGCAAGATTTACTAGGGGATGTGATGCTTATGTATCTCCATCATATACCTAAGGAGGTACAACGCAAAATCTTTCATTTTTCAGCTAAAGAAAAATTTTAAAAAGATCTGTAGTCACAGAAAATATTTATATATAGAAAATTTATAAATTAAAAAAGATTTATTTAGAGTCTATAATAATTTAGTCTGTAAAAAAAAAATAATGTATTAAATATTTATATTATTCTGTTATTTTGTTCAGTATAATGCTTGTTGCCAGAAAATTATTTCAAATATTAACAAGCTTAATTTTAATATCAGCTACCGATTCCTTTGTAATTTTGTCTGGTTCTTCCATTTTTTTATTAACTTCTTTAATGCATTTATACAATTTTAAAGTGTGATATTTGATATAATTTTATTACTTTAAAACACTAGCAGCTTAAGATGCAATATTTGAATTCAGAAACCGCGTGTATGAAAATCATTGGTTGATTAAGATTTTAAATTTTAGAGAAATTTTATTATCGTGTTCTTTTACATTTATAGCCGAGATGAAAGAATACAATTTTTATTTTATTTTACAGTTAAAGTCTTCAATGTAATTAAGTAGAGAATAAAATGTTAAAGTAGCACCCAATGAAATCATTAATTTATGTGTATGTTTAAAATTTGGCCGAACAGCTCCTATAGCTGAAGATGCAATATTAAAATTCAAAAGTAGTTTGTGGGAGATTTATCGACTAATTAAGAATCTTTTGGTAAATATTTCACTATCATTTATTTTGCTACATTTCTAAGCAAAGTAAAATGCAACAAACTCTAGAAGAGAGAAACTTTCTTACTTTCTTTTTTCTTACTTGAAAATCTTTTGTTTTGAAAACAAGAAATTTAAAATGTTGTTGATGTCTTGTGAGAGCTAGACTGGCATTATGGAGTGCGCATTAAAGAGGATTAAAAACCTTAAAGAAACCTTCATTTAAATCTTTATGTATTATTTTAACATTTTCGAGACCAAATACCTCAAATAGCTAAATATGCAATATTAAAATTTAAAAGTATTTTGCATGAAAAATATTGGTTAATTGAAAATGCACACTTTCAACAGACTTTATTGTCGTCTATTTTTTGAAAATTATAAAATAGTTAAAGGAAAACAAAAATGATTTCTGAACTTGGAATGATTCAACTTGACTTCAAATGGAGACACGACAACAAACCAAGAAAACAAACCTACGATACTTTTGTACTTATAATATTTTATGCAATAAATCTATTTAAATAGCATTTATTTATTTTATTAATTAATGTGTAGTTTTATTTTTGACCAAGTATTTCAAATAAATGAAGATTTAATGACTAAATTCAATAAATGTATTGAGGTAATTCCTTGGTTGCGATTGTTTATTTTAATAAAAAATTTTTATTATTAACTATTTCGCAGTTTCAAAACAAGTTGAGAAGAAAAATACGACCCATAAAGATTTAAAATCCTTCATATATTAAAAGAGAGTAAAAAAAAAACTATAGCCCCTCTATTTGTTACTCACTAATATACATAATTTCAAAATTTTTGACCAAATACAATTAGTAAAAATAAAAATTTTAGCCCCTCTATTTGTTACTCACTAATATACATAATTTCAAAATTTTTGACCAAATACATTTAGTAAAAATAAAAATTTTGAAATTAATTGGCTCCCTCTCTCTCTAATCAGGATTTCATATTTCTATTTACATTTTTTGTTTTTTCCCATTTCAGGTAACATTAGGAAATTTTTTTTTCTCAAACAAAGAGAAGCGATAAAGTATTACTTTTTCCTTATAAATATTGTTCTTGGAGTAAATGTATAATATATTTTTTTAGTGAGTACTTTCCAATATTGAAATGTATGGCAAGCGAAAGAAAATGGTAAAACAATAAAAAGGAAAGGAAAGTGGTGAAAACAGCGCCAACAATCAGTCACTTAAAGTGTTAAGGAAAATAATCCCGTAAACAGTAAACGAGGAGTATTATTTCAACATATTCGGGCAATTATGTATCGCGAGCATTGTAATTTTTTTTAATTTTGGTGTTTTTATTGATAGTTGTAAAATTATCACCATTGTTTATTCTTGCCTCTTTTGAGGAGTTCAAAACAAAATGAGAGAAAAAAATAACTTATCTAAGTTTCAAATTCTTCATGTACTAAAAAAAGGGTAAAAACTAAAATAATATTTTAGTTACTAATTGATACAAAATTTTAATGTTTTTAGCCAAATATTTTTTGTAAAGCATAAAAAAAATTAAAACTAACTGACCAATTATGATTTCCTGTTTTGAATAACCTTTTCCATTATTGCCTATTTTGAAGATTTTTAAATTAAATTGACGGAAAAGTAAACTTACCATGGTTAGTTAGTTGTGTGTGCGTGTGTGTGAGAGAGAGAGAGATTGGGTTTTGGGCACAAGGTCCAAATAAGGACAACCTATACCAAAAACCTACCATGAGTAGAACAAAGAGAATGATAACCTTAAAAATAAATTTTAACTGTGTCATGTCACTCAAAAGTATTAAAAAAAATGATAATAAAGTTTTAAAAAAAAGTAAAACTCCAAAAGCAACAGTAAAAAAATTGAGAGTTTCAACAATGAACTCTGCTATGTGAACAGTTGAAGTCTGAAATAAATTCACACTTTAAATATTTCTGATAAGAAACATAAACTAGATTTATTGTTGAAAACTTATCTTTATTGACGTTATTTTTTTTCTTATTAATTTTCTAATATTATAGGAAGTAATTAGTTAAACATATCTCAGCCTATAAGTCCACATGAAATTTTTTTCCCGTTAAAAACTCTTCAAAACAGCAAAAAAGTATACAAACCTCTGATTTAAATACAATTTTAAGTATCAAAAAATGGAAACGCACAAATGTTCAAGCCCAATTGTATTATTTTTTCCTTTTATGAAGATAGTTTGTAGTTAAGTGTTGTGTAAGACAGACTCTACGAGAAGTTCCATAAAGAAAAGAGAAATCAAAAACATATCATTTAAATCTCGTTGATGGCATTACCTCACTTCGTGTTTCTCATGGATTTGTTTCGGATAGCAGAGTTATTAATAAAGAAGAATTGTTCATTGTAGGCTTTTTATCTTCATAAAGCCCACAATGTGTTCCGTCGAGCGTAACAGAATTGCATCAAGAGAAATAACTTTATCTTAAATCCGTAGACTTTAACAACGACGAGTTTATCCTTTGGAGCCCGATACGCTTCGATTGGCGGCGAACCTTTCTTCAGGTGAGATACATTGATGCACTTTGATTCGTTATTTCGTCTCTCTGAAGCTTGAAATCACTGTCTACGTGTTCTCGAGAGCGAACAAATGAGTGGTATTTGAATTTTCATATTTCAATACCAAAACTGTAAAAAATAAAACAGAAAATAATTAGAAGAAACAATTTTCTCGGAAATTAAACTAACATTTTAAACTTATTCTTTAAAAATCTACTTTTTATTATTTCAGCAACATTAATTAAAAAAATTTAATGATGGAGGAAGCTAAGCAATAGTCTTAAAATTCAAAAGAGATTGTTTCTAAATATCGTAACTATTAATTTAGAATTCTATTGCAAATGCTAAATTATATAAATTCAGACTTTATTCTACAGATAAATGCTCTTATGGAGATAGAGTTTGTTTATAAAAATTTATAATATACATCGATCGCATAATGCTATCATGTCCTCGGTGTGATCAAGCTAGAAATTCTTTACGAGAAAACCTTAGTACCGGAGCTCTTTCTTTCTCTTGGATCTTGGATTGACAACGATTCATAAACAGAAAATTGACGCAACAATTTCCTTTCTTAAAAAAATTAATGAATTCAAACTTTTTTTCGGCTTTATTTTTTCAGACACTCTAATTTCCCTTTCATTTGCCAATCAAACGTCTATTTATCTTCCTCGTTTACGATTCCTCATACTGATTTTTAATCAATTATTCAAAACCATCAATTCATCAATTTTTATTAGATTTCAATTCAAAACACTAACTTAGTGTTAGCTATAAACCTAAGAGCATAAAGCTCTAAAGCAGTCTTTTGTCGTAACGTAACCTAACCTAGAATTCTATTAATGAATGAATTTTTTAAAAATTGAAATCGTCATTGCCGATTTAAACTAACCATAAAGTGGATGATTTGTCATGTCTTTTTCGTTTTGCTTTTTTTGCTGCTCTATTGTCAACGTGTTAATGGCTTGAATCAATGGAAAACGGCTTTTCAAACCGATGTCTTATACAAGAAATCGTTTTATTAACAGAATGAACTTCGACAATATTCTCATTCGATGATGAGCTTCGTCTTGTTTGCTGCCTCTCGAAGAATGTGATTTGAAGGCAGGCAGCGAATTTGTCGACAAGTCGGATTTACAAAGCCATCTCAATAGGATGTGACGTAGATGAAACGTTATATGATGTCTATATATTTAAACCAATGCGAATCGTAATAAAGTGAGGTATTCAGGATCTCAACTGTAACAAAAGAAACAATTATTTTATGGTTAACTAAAGATAGATTTTTAGAAATACAAAAAAAGATTTAAAAAAACACAATTCCATTATTAATTAATTATGGATGTATTACTCTTGACTCAGTTCTCAGAAACTATCATCAAATTAGACGATTTTCACTCGTGTTCAGGAAGAATATCACATTCATAGCAAACTGGGCTTTTTTAATGATTATGCACTATTAATTTTAATTAACCTGTTAATAAAAACTTAAAATCATAATTTGGACAATCTATATGTTTTTGACACAGTGTAGCATATAGTCTAACGATTGAAGACCAAGGAAATCATTTTTTTAACATTCACAGTGAAAATTCAATTTCCTGGGTACTTTTCATATGTAGTAGGCCATATGTATCACAAGGGAGAAAAACCAGCTAGATTTCCAAATATCATCCCCGACAAACGCTTATGCTATACACAGAGTCATAACATCCATCTCCAGTTGTTCAATGGTAGCTGGTATCAGGGCAGGGGTTTTATGTTCCGAAGAGCGATTCCTATCCACTAAGCCACAGCAAGCCATTTTATATGTATATCTGATATAAAAATGCACTTATTTTATTCAAGATCAATAATGTTTAAGGATATCAACAAACGCTGTCATGAATTATCGGATGCCCCCCCCCCCAATAACTTAAAATAACGTTCTGTTAAAAGACAAGCACGCTTTGTTCACCAGTAATTAAAGTATGATACATTTCAAAAGAAAGAATTTTAAACACGAAGTAAAATTTCAAGCTTTTACAGTAAATATAGTTTTTCAGCAAATTATTGTAACATACAGTTTTCAAACTTAACCTAATCCATCGTAAAACGTACTTACAGATTATGACTACTTTCTGATAAATTTAAAAGGGAAATAATCGTCAATTCTACGAAATCTTGTTAGAAAGCAAATTTACACAATAAACATTCGGATTAAAATACAATAATCACTTAAAATTATATGAAATCATTACAGTTATTGCACCAGCCTGCTTCACTGTACCAACTCTTGAGTTGGGCTCTACCAGTCAGATAGAAGCAGGAGTCTTTGTGATTTTGAAGCAAGGACCAATCAGAAGAACCCCGATACTTGGCTTGACAACCCAAAAAGTATCATTTCATTTGAAGGACATTACGACTACAACCAGTTTTAACGTGTCCCAGCCACCATTAATGGATATGATAAATATTCGATTATGTTAGGATTCAAACTCATTACCTTCCGTTAAAGAGAGCCACGCGCAAGTCAACTACGCCACTGTAACTACAATCAGTACAGTTTAAACTATATATTCTATTTATTGTAAAGGCAGCGTAATAAAGTAATGGAGTCATCATTTTATTTTTAAATAATAAACTTTTTGTGCTTAAATTTACGTTAGTTTATTTATTCTGATAATCATGTGTAGCATTAAACTTTGTCTAGTATTAAAGTCTAGTACCAAGAATAGGATATTTTAAAATAAAGGGAATACTGATTTATGTTGCAGTTGCTTCTAATGACAGATAGTGCAGCAATGCTACACCATCCCCATTAAACCAAAGATTTCTAAGCAAATCTGGAAACACGGGTATGGATTTTTTTTTTTTAACAGTAAAAGCACCTGAGAATATGGCCAGCGGAGACTTGTTCAGCCCTGCACCAATGACTCTCCGGAAAGTTCCCACTCTCCGTGAAGATATGTAAGAAATTTGATGTGGCCACTCGAAAAGCCAGAGATAACCGTCTACCTTTTTCTCGAAATATTGAGCTGGCGACACCAACGGGGTCTTTTTCCAAAGTAGGAGGATGTCTTCAAAGTGCATTTAATTCAATCTCTTAGATTGAGGAGATTTCTGTGTAAATGGAGCTAGCATTGTCATGCATGATGTCTCAGAGGCAGAATTGGCCAAACTATCAGCGATTTCGTAACCATTCAAACCAACATAGGAGGAAGAGCCACTGAAACTGTGTATAGTGTGTGTGCTCATCGGAAAGCAAAACAACAAGAATATTCTTTCCTCACAGTCGTCCAATGAGAAAGATACTGAATCGAAAGCTTAAATTCAAATCTCCTTAAAAATTAATTCAGTGAATAATACAATAAAGTGAAGTCACGGATTGCTACAAATTGGTAGCTAAAAACGGCACAAATGCCATATAATCCAGGATACCAAATTTTGAATATTTTTAGCGATAAAGAAGCGTTGCTGTATCATACCGCGGCGTGGTACTCGTTACGTTTCTGAGCTGCAAACTACCATTGTGATATAAACAGGATATAAACCTTTTGTCTTCATGATATTTCACTAAGTAAAATACCTGACAACACATTTATTTCTTATTAACATAAACAAACATAAATTATAGATACATTACATATTTTGAGATACATATATTTCTCATCGTTCGAGCTACACCTCCTCATACCAATTAACCGTTCCTTCTCCTCCTCGCCCACGCTTTTCCTTGTGTAACTGACTGTCACGCCCACACAATTGCCAAATGGCATATTGTTACGTGAGTGATGACGTAAATACTAGTGTTGCCAAAATAGAATTTTGTGCATAATTCTGATAGGTCTCCATTTCAATGACGTAATAAAAGCCAGGATGCCAGATACATAAGAATATCCGCCAAAAAATCATTAAACTAAGAATTTGGCATACTCGATTATACGGCATCTTAGCCTCTACAAACAAATCTGACGTCAGGATTTCTGATTTTAAGATTAAATGTGCTGCTAGGTGTCTCCTTATGCGTGTCACTTCCGGAAACATGATCACCTCCTTTCCTGCCATCAGTGTAAATCTACAGTGCCACTGTGATTTATATAATAAATTGAAAGCAGAATACAAAAGTAAAAAATGATGAATTATAAAATCAATTTGCTAGGAAGAACTCTGCCTTTAATATATATATATATATATATATATATATATATATATATATATATATATATATTCTATACTAGTTCACATACTTAGAAAACTCCATTTCAAATATTGGAATTATACATTAAGTTAATTTAAATTTTCGAAATGTCATTAAAATAAATGTAATTTCATTTTCTAAGGACATATAATCACTTTTTCGTAGGGAAATTTTAATTTAATTTAAATAAAAAAGAAATACCACTTCCGATGTGTTCTAAAAGTATTTTTGATTGATCTATTTTGAATTAACTCTGTGTTTTAAGTATTTCTTTATTTAAAGATTGTGGAATTTCATTAAATCTTTAATGAGTTATAATAATAATTAAATTATTAAATTTTTAATGTAAGTTTCATAAAATAAACACATATGTCATTATTGGGATTTATGGAGATAACTATAATTAAAAAATATTTTAATTATTAAATAATAATTTGTAAATTAAACAAATAAATTTAATCCATATTAGGCCAAATGCACATTTTTTAAAAATATATTTATACTGACAATGTCTAAGTAAAAATACGGAAAACAAGAATAAAAAAAATCTGTTTCAAATACAGTTATAAAAGTAATAAATCATTAAATAAGTGATCTGAAACAAGTATGAGTTTTAAGAGTCCTCATTTCAAAAGTTTTCTTAACTAAAAAAAAAAAAAAAAGAAAAAAAATCGTTGTTTCGAAAGTTCATAATCTTTACAAAATTTAGAAATCAGTGTAAAAAGTATTTTTGTTCAAACATTCTACTTTCAAAATCAATTCAAAATTTCAAAACACGTTAAAATACGATGAAATAAACACAGGTGAAAGCAGATGATAGAAAGTAGAATTTCGAAGTCCTTTGGCTATAACCATTCATTTGTAATCATATTCAGCAGAAGCTCATTTTTTGTAAAACAGAATGATCGTAAAATAAAATAGAAACAGCCGAAAACAGAACATTGAAAGCAGAATTTCGAATTCTGTAGGCTACAACCATTAATTTGTAATCATATTATTTTTCGTAAAACAGAATGTTCGTAAAATAGAAACATAATATATTAGATTATTATAAGATCTGTGATTTTTTAATAAATAAAATACTGTTGGAAGCAATTATATTTAGAATGCTCTATAGAAAAAACGCGAAAACTCATATAGATAATGCTGCTTCACTGGTTTGTTTCTTTTGCAGTTTTCAAAATTGTTGAGACGCTGTTGTTGGAATTCCATTATTAATGTTTGTCTTTAATGCTTTCATACTTCTTTCAGAATATTCTGTGTTACTTCGACTGATTCGTTTCTTCACCCATCACCAACCTCCAACAGAATCGGTTCAGTCACAAATGAAACTTCATAAATTGAATTGTTTAAATAAAATGAAACCAAATGCTGAACAAGAAAACGCAAATTTTTTAAAGGATTTTACCCATTTTTTTCCTCTAAAGCAGCGTTTCTTAACTGGATTTATTTCATAGACCGATAGAATATTTCGGTTTCTTGCCGACCGGAAAATTTAAATTCGACACACTGTAATAATTTTTCTTAAATCATGAAAACAAAAATAAAGAATAATTAAAATAAATTATATATATATATATATATATATATATATATATACACGATACATATTCAGCATTCAGGCAACTAGCGCAAGACGCGGGTATACTAACTGGTGTATGAAGTGTACGACACGGCAATTTATGAAAGAAAGGTTATTATAGTTTCTAATATTTTTCACCATCGATCATATTATTTTCTTATCTAGTAAACTATTGTTATTATAATGTAGGTGCTGTTTTAATATCGGTTATCGGCCGAGGACACTTTGGATTTTCGACCGTAACGGGCTATTTCGAGGGCCGGCAAATGCTGCTTGCGGATCGGCGGTTGAGGAACACAGTTCTAACATACGGGAAAGAGAGAAGGATTTTTTTTTTCCCCTTTTTGTGGCCTTACGTATGGGAGGGAAGTATTCGACTCTGAAGTCCTTTCCCATCAAATGTCTGATATCCATGTGTCTTTGATTATTGTTCCTAAAATGCCTTAAATACTTGTACAAGACGTTTGGTTTCTTAAGAATGCATCGAATTCTCAAGTGTTACATATAAAACAATCAAAAAAATTGCAAAAATATCATAAAAATATTTAAAAAATGGAAATTAAAAAATAAATACATTTAAATAAAATCAGAAAATATTAAAGTCGGAAATACTTCCCTCCACATTTTAATGCATATCTTTATCATCAGTGTATAGCGAATAGCGTAAGCACATACGCTACAACGAGCAAAATCATTCTTCTAAAATGAAGGTAATAAGTATAATTATTTTTCAGAAAAAAAAAAAAAAACTTTGTAAGTCTATGCAAAGAAGGGTAATCCGATACCGATAAATATTTTTTTTTCCAAATATTATGAATAGGGATGTTTTTAAATTGAGAAAAAGATCCACACGATTTTTTCTTGAAGCGAGAAAAGTTCCTGAGCGGAATGTTACATCTCTTAAATTTTCTTACATAGCGTCCTAAAGAACTTTAAGAAGATTTCAAATCAGTGTTAATTATATTTTCAATTAAAAACAAATGCTGTCATCGAAATGGTAAAATGAAAGATATACTTTAATTAAGCTGAGTCCGACATCTTGAAAAGGGTTTCCCTCCTTTCCTTCCGATTTCTGTTCTAAATTTATTTCCGGACAAAAATTCGGAGGACACGTAAAATGAGAACTTTAATTATGTGGATATTCAATAATTAACAAATTTATTTGTTTGAAAAGCCGATTTATTCTTATGAGTCATAAATTTGATGCTGCAACTTTTGATAGTAACAACTATTAGCATAAAACTTTACCCAAGTTAAAAACCGAGCACTGAAACAAAACATAAAATTTCATATTTTAGTATGCACTACACATGTGTTTTGAAAGTTTACATTAAAATAATGCTGGTAGAAAAATATGAAATGTTTTTAAATGAAACTTAATTTTCTGAATACATTTAATTATTCGAAATAATAAAAAAGAAAGGGTATGCTCTATTCTTCAAATATAATAGCAAAAATATCTATCATTAAAAAATAATAAAAATATGAGATCAAGAACTTTTTAAAAATTATTCTCTTGCGTGGTTAAATTTAAAATTGACGCTTCTAAAAAATATCAATAGTCGCATGAAAATTCAATAACATTATGCAAAAATTCAATATTAGGGATAAAATGCGAAAAGCATTTAATTACTGGGTAAAAATCGATAATCGGAAAAAAATTCATTGAAAAATGGCATGACTGAAATTAAAAATTATATTTAACGATGGCAAAATCATCTGAAGCGCTCTCTGGAGAACAATAAAGCAAATTTAAAAAAAAAAAAAAAAAAAAAAAAAAACGACAAAGTAAGTAAAAAAAATTATCCCCAACACTAAAAAAATCGTAATTAACCTTCCGAACAAAAAACAAAGCAGTACTAATTAGCTGAAGTCTTAGAAAGAGGGATTTTAATGATTAGTTACGGAAGTTTGTAAAATGAAAATAGAATTACATTGAACATTATGGAAGACTGGTAAGTAAACACGACGCAGTATGATGTGCAGATTATGTGGGCGAAGTATTCTGAGATTCGGAATGATTAAAAAGGAAATGGAAAACATACAAGTATGGCGTCTGGACTGACGTCATCAACTCTGTCCAAACATCCGGTCTGTAACTACCAATTTCACGTGTTGGGGAAGTAGAAGGGAGATTTTCCCCTTCATACTTCCCTACGTAGCTTAGATCTACCAAACAAAGCACTAAAAATTGGACGGCAACTTCAAAGAAAACCATTTCCGAAAAATAAATCAGAATGTAAAATCCATAAAAAAAAACATTAAAAAATTAATTTATGTGTAGAATCTAAGCTACATATAAATTAATTTTTGTACTTTTTTATATTTTATTTTCGTTTTATAATTATCTACTTTAAAATTAGTTTTTTTTTTTTTAAGGAAAATTGATTTAGATATCATAATTGTTAATTAATTTTTGTTGAATTCATAACAGAAAAAAAATGAAATTAATAATGCAAGATGATATAAAAGTTTTCGTACATTTTTATGTTAATAGTTCATAAAATGTATATTTTCCTCTGTTTATAAATATCAAGAACTAATTTATAGCCTTTAAGTAAAGAAAAATTCGTATTTCCTTTAGCAACGTGAATGTTTAAGCAGTTTTTTTTTTTTTTTTCGATTTAAGTATCTCTAATACGTTGTGATTTTATTATATTTACAAGTAAGCTAGGAAATACCATCAATGAATTTTAGTTATTATAGAAAATTCCTTATTTCAGTTGTTATCGTCTGCCTCTTTATTTATCGTCTCCGTGTATTATTAATTGTGAGGGTATTTTTCTCTTTCTGTTTTTGGCAACAATTACAATTCAATACTATGTCTTCTTTCGATGTACTTTCCGGAGGAAGAAAAAACTCAATCTTATACTCAATGCGATGCTATAAGCCTATGAGCATAGAGCTCCAAAACAATTTTTTGTCGCAACCTAATCTTACTTATTTATGCGACACTTTATTCGATGTGATGTTTTATTCGAGTTAATATTGATAAAATTAATATTTGATTTTTTTTTTTTTTTTTTTTTTTTTTTTTTTTTTTGAGATATTCGTGGGTTTGTATTTTCATTAATGAAAATAGTGGGAAAAAACAGACTGCATGTGTAAGTTCAATTCCTTGACCACCATCTAAAGTATCTGAAATATCGGCATTAATTTTTTTTTCCTTTATAGATTTACAAATAATTTGCAGGAGAAAATCTCGGTCATGTCAACTGAAAGACCAGGACTGCAAAGCACAACTGTGTGTTTATATCTACACGCTTGTTTCTAGCTGCATTGAAATTAATTTTTCCTTATCGTCTGCTCAAAATAGATTGCACATTTGGGATTTTAAATGACAACGCTTATATTGTAGCTAGTAATTAAAATTATTTTATCTTAAATCCATCTTTCGTATTCTATTAGTTCTTAGACATCAAATTATGCCAGGACTTTTTTATAAGTAATTTGTGTGACGGTTATATAATAAGTCAATGGTTTGCATATTTAACATTAATAGAAAGATAAAATAACATTTCCAAATCATTTTTTTTAAATTGATTTTTGAGTTAAAAATTTTCAAGTTTATTATGTACAGTTCTAGCTTTTTTCCCTTAAAAAAGTTTCCTAAAGTATATGATGCTGAACAACTCATTTATAACGCTTACTGTTATAAAGGAATTGTTCTGGCTTTAATAAGGATATCGAAAATGTATATTATAATGTAAAGTTTGTTGGAACATATTTCTTTTTTAACGTACAAACCACATTGATACAGCTTTTGTGGTTCATAAAATTTCTATTCTTTTATTTTTCCAGGTGTGAACACCTGAGAAGGAAGACTCAGACGATTTAGAGAATTTAGAATTTGAGAAGAGAAAAAAATTAAAAAAAATTAGGTAACCTGTTGAAACCAAAACTTTCGTTTATGATATGAAATGAAAAAAGTTAAAAAGAAATCTATAACTGTTGAAACCTATTCTCAACAAGACTGAACGAACTTGTTATACAATTTCGGAATTCAAGAAAAAACATATAAATGATAAAAACAACAATGATAACGATGAAAGTAAAAATTTTCTGGTTGCACTTTCCAACATATTCAGAGACTCTTGAGTGTACAAAAAAGAATTTTTTCGAAGCCAAAGATGAAAATTATGTTTTTTAAGGCATGAATCTCTTATCCAAAGAACAATAACACAAAGACAATAAAGCAATGATAAGCAAATCAGCCCCAAATTTCTTTGAACTATATAGAAATAAAAAATAATGAAATAAGCATATGTATAATAAAAAATTTAGTAATAAAATTTAAGCAGTAAAAATTTTTCATTCTTTTCAAGAATGGATTATTTATGAACACTCGTTTACAATCAGTAAATATCGTATTTTGTGTTCGTTATAAGAAAATTCGGCTATATATATATAATTATATATAAGCACTAGAATTTAGGAATGAAATTTCAAACCATGCTAGAAGTCATTTTAACGACATTTTAATTCAACTGTCATAATTAAAGGACGTTTTTAATAAAGATGTGCTAAGAAATGACTCATTAACTTAAATAAATTAAATCATTTTTTTTTTCGCTTTTTTGCATTTATATTGCATTAGAGAAAAGAGCAATAAGTTTCTCGTGAAGGCCAAAAAGTATTTTTAAACTTCAGTAAAAAATAAAAATACTGATGAATATTCATACTCCTCTTCGTATGTTTCCGAATAAGTCTGAATAATGGGGAAGTAAAACGCTAATTAGCTATATATTTTTGTTCAGCGACATCGTTTAAAGATCGTTTTTATTCTTACTTAGCTAGAAAATTGATTTACGTATTTTCTGGCTGTAAAAGCTACACTTTGAATAGCCAGGTTACTAAAGGTCTTTGAGTAAAATTAGAATGTTTAAATCATTCTGATAGAGTGATACGAGTAAATAATTTTTATTACGAATCTAACAAGATTATATCATTTTTCAAATGACTTTTAAATTTCATTATGTATGTAATTATAATACTGTTATAAATATGAGCATATACTTGTAAATAGGTATATATCAAACATATTAATTGATTTGTATAAATTTCTTTAAAACGTAGACCCCGCTAGGAAACCTGGGTGGTTAAGACGTTTGTTCTCATTATCAGAAGGTTGTGAGTTTGAATCACGACCCATCAGAAGATTTCCCGTGTTCCCTAATAGCTGTTTGGGCGTGTTAAATATGTCGTGGTCGCAATATCTTCTATGTGAGTTGATACCTATGGGGGTAGCAGACTAAATTTGAGTATCTCCTGTTTGGTCCCAGCTTCTTATATACGAATACTTACCCACTTTTTGGTTTCCTAGAGCCCTCTAACACCTATACTCTCTAACACCTGCACTAGATATAAAATGCTATCACTCTCGTCTCTTGTAGGGCTGAAAAGATGGAAAATGAATCGTACAGAAGGGCATTAAGAGAATAATAAATGTTTAAAAAGCATAACTAATAGATCTGTACAGCGGTTTTATAGTCTATCAATGGATTAATGAAAAGTGGTCCAAATAATAATTTATTCTAATTATGGCCAAAACAGGCATGCAAATTAACATACAAATTATAAAACAGAAGTGATAGCTTTATAAATGTTGGCGAAACTTTATTTATATAAAAAGAAGCGTACAGGAACACATATATTCTGGTTATGTATCCGCATAAATCTGATTTTTGTTTCAATTCTTTCAGGTAATAACAGTTATTTCGAGCTGTTAGCGCCATCTATCGTACTGAACTTAGTAATTAGATTGATACACAGGAAGGTCAGAATTAATTTTCATATGAGAGTTTCGTTCCCTGATATCGTTATGATTTTGTTTTGGCATAGAATTGTTTCTAATATTTGTATCCACTGCCAGTCCCATTTCAATAAAGATTTTCTGAAGGTGCCCCATGTTATTGTATCCTGAATTAATTAAGGAAATGAATTCAACTGACATTGCATAATTTCTACATAAATATATAAAAAAAAAAAGGCGTGATGCTGGAAAAGCTGCGAGGAATTTAAACCACTCGTTTGGAAAGAATACAGTTTACGATCGAAAAGGGTTGCGTTGTTTTGAGAAATCTTGGTGTGGGGGGATTTTTCCGAATAAAATGAACCACCTGAAAGACCTGAAACATGCGGGAGGATAGATGCTCGGAGGGCATTGGTTGAAAGGAATCCATTTGTCTACCAGGGACTTGCTATTTGAGTGAAAGTTACCCGTGCAACACATTACCTGGTATGTTTTTAAAACTGGTCGGTGAAAGAAATGAATAAATGATTACGCAGTTTGGTGGGATCTGATTGGATCAATTTATTTACTCATTCTTTCAAAAAAGAAACAGTTACAGTTAAACAGTTCCACCAGTGCATTGATAAAATCAAGCAAAATTGAAAATTATTCGGCCGTTACTTGTTAATTAGCGTGGCTTCTATTTTGTTACACTCGTATTACAAAATAATCATGAATATAATTAAAATATAAAATATTTCAATACCCGGCTAATTCTCCGGAATTCTTGGTAAACTGCTTATGTTTTCTAAGCTTTTAGAACAATTTTTAAGGGCTAAATAGTACGAAAATGAAGACAGACGGAAAATGTCTATGAGTTTATTGATTCTATAAAGAATGGAATGCATGCATTAAAATCTCGTGGAAAAAATACATTAAAATAAAAGGAACACATTTAATTAAATAAATAACTATTAATTAGCTATAATTTTAACACGCATTTAAAGTTCTGACATTTGGTGTTTATGAGTCTACTATGAAATTTTCTTATTGCAAAGAATAAAAATCTTAAGACATTTATTTTGATTTTTCTTATAGTACACACAAAAAATGTAAAATAAGTTTGAAAAAATGCAATACCGATTTCAATTGACATTGTGTGTTTACGAATTCTTATTTATACCATTGCTTCAGCACTACTTTTATCGCCATTATATTTTTTGATATTGTGTTATCTGCACTTTGTAAAAAGTATTTAAAATCCTTAATAAAAACATTTTACAAGAAAAATTTATTAATTTACTTCAATGAAACATAAAACTATTGTGGTAAGATTATTGTGGGTGAGAATAATTTTAATATTATTGTTAAATTATTCTGAAAAGTTTATTATTGATAAGATTAATTCTTATTATCGATATTGATAAGATTAATTCTTATATTACTTTTCTAATGTAGTGCAGGCTTAAAAAAATATTTGAAATATTAATTCTGATGATAAATTTATACACAAGAAATAATACACGGGAACAGTACTATAATCATACTGAAAAAACTTTAGTAGTTATTTTCATTAAAATTGTAAAAACAGTTTTCAATTAATTCGATGAAGATTACACTAATTATGAAAACTTTTTTTTAACTGTAGAAATATTCTTTTCGTTTTAGCTCTATTGTCTCCCAAAATAAAGAGGGGAAAAAATTCAAAGTTTAGAAAATTGTTACTTTCTACTGCAGTTAAAGCATTCATGGGGATATACTGTATTAGCAGAATCGTTTTCGTATCTCGAAATTCGTGGTTAAAGTTTCACTTGAAACAAAGAGCGAGAAATGGAAACAGATAAATTCTGTGTTATCTTGTAAAAAAACTGCCGTAAATGGTGAAGAGTCTCTAGGAATGAGGCGGGATATTGAACTACGTAATCGTATCCGTTTTAAAAGTCATTTCCGTTCCACATTCGGCGAAATATTCGTATTTATGACAAAGAATAAAAAAAAACGAATTTCGCTTTTTGGTATTGTTGTAGGAATGCAAGGTTAAAATCTGCAGGGGATAGATACGAACGCATTGAGAATTTATCAGCGTACTGCAGTCGTAACTGGTAAATAATTCAAAAATATTCTGCATTTGAAATTTTTGAATGTAAAATAAAAAGTCGTTGCAATAAGAACTGATGTAATAAAAATAGTTTATATTTTTGTTTCACTTTTCAATTAATTACGAACTATCTTACCAAATACGGGCAAAGAAATCCATCTCTTCCACTCAATCTCTACTCAGCATTCCAAGATCTTAACGGTCTAGAGATGCTCCAAAGGTTTATTATTTTAAAAATCAAAAGTGCTACAAAATTTGGTCTATCAATTTTATTTGAATACTTAAATATATTTTCCAATCTTTACAATAAACGCTTAAAATTAAGTAATAGAGAGTTAATTGACTTCACTGAATGAATAAAAATGACTATTTATGTAAAGAAAATAAGTCTTTATATATATATATATATATATATATATATATATATATATATATATATATATATATATATATATATATATATATATATATATATATATATATATTATATATATATATACATATGTGTGTGTATATATATACATATATATATTTGAGATCAGAAGTATAAATCATCTGAAAAATGGAATAAGATGCAAATCATCAAAAATTCTCTTTGATGACGAGATTATTAAATGTTGAAGTCAAAGTTCCTTTCATTCGCGTCCGAATACATTCCCGATCGGCTGCGTCTTGGAAAAGGTGAAAACACATTTGCTTCAGAAGACAAAGGTCAATGGAGGCAAGCTCACATCCAGTTACATTTGAAAAATTGCATTTAAATATTAATTATTAAAGATAACATTAAAAAATTACGATAATCATTGTTTTCTAAAGTGTAAAAGAATAGTCTCTAAGCTTTATTAAAAATGCTTTTTGCGCTATGGAGTGAGGTCGCACGTACTGATTAGGTAAGTTGACTACTACAGACATACCTCCGCCCCTACAAGGAGCATAGCCGAAAGTATCAACTTACAAATAAAGATTAAAGGGAAAACCTATCCCCGCCAGAAGGACAACTAAGGACCATAAGACGTTGCCACCTGCTACACAACCAAAAGAACACTCTAACATTGAAGATTACGAAAACTGCCCTTATGAGTAAATAATAATGAAAACGACTTAATGAAAAAATGATAAAATGAAGAAGCGGGTTATGTCACTAACAGGAGGACATAAACTTATCAATGTTCGAAACCATATAACCGAATAACTTTATGACATTAAACGGGATCAACAACATTAAGACTGACATTTTCTAAATTGTATGTGTGGAAGGGACATTCTATAATCCGACACCAGAGGGCAGCGATACAGATAATGCACATTATCGGCCTCATACTCTCCACAACAACTCAATTTATTATTAATAATACTCACCTTAACATTAAGAAACTTTCGAAAATAAACAGGAAAACGACCGTGGTTTGTAAGGAACATTGACAGATAACTATTGCACCAATTTCTCCCACTACTAACCCTTGAGACCAAAGCACGCTTAAAACTTCCAGGACCAGAAGTTGCTGAGTCCCATAGAGACTGCTACTACTGGACAAAATGGCTCCTTAGACCACGCCAAATGCTACTGGGGTAACCAGGTAAAATAAACGAAACTGTTGGAGGCCCTACAGTATCCTTCGCAGTGGAGTCCACCATCTCTTTATTGGGGGTGGCAACATGTTCCGTAGTCCAGCAAAATTGGAAGGTGCAACCTAACTTATCCCTATGGTCCTCCAACTTCTTAATGATAAGGATTACAGTATCATTATATTTGGGATATCTATTATTATTGCTCATTATATCAGATCTACAGGATCATTATATCAGAGCGCTTGCAGGGAACAATAAGAATCTGAAATCCTAATGAACTCAGGTATCTCATGTTCCAGGATCCAGTTCATGGCCATCTTCATATCTTTCAGCTCTTCCAAGAATACCAATGCATCGCCGTTCAATCTGGCACCCTGACTTTACACAACTGAGTTCTAATTCATGCCCACGAATGCCGCACCCATCTGTTCCTCAATCATAAAACCAGCGAAAACACTAATTTAACTCTATGAAAGGAAAAACTCTAATTTCAAGGAAGATCTGTGACAAGAACTTTCTAACCGGAAACTCAATTTACCAAGACGAAAATGATATATCATAGAAATCTACGTCCTCTCTAGAAGTCTTTAACCCTTTAGAAGTCTTTTGAGAACCGCTGTCAAGTTTATCGGAGGAATGCCAGCCAACACATTAAGCACGTTGGTAGAGGACGTCCGAAAAGCATTGCTCCACCAGACAAACACGCCATAAATAACTGTTTTTTCTTTCAATAACCGTTAAATATGACAGTTTTAAAACTGAGGGGCCAAGACCCCACTTAGCTGCAGAAATTCTCCTGATTTTATTAAAAATTATCTGTACTTTACCAAGAATGTATTTAAAGTGTGGTTGTCAATTAAGTTCATTATTAATAATTATACTGAGATATTTAGGTTCATTTACAATCGAGATAGGGTTGTTGTACAAGTGAAGAATGGAAGAGTGTCGATTAATCCTGTGGGCTTTAATGAAGAACAAAGAATTTGTTTTTCCAAGGATCAAAACGCAGACATAGTTCTCTGCCCAATTCATCAATTGATTAATCATCCCATTACAATTTTTAGGAACAATTTAGAAACGTTATTTTCAACTGAAATCAACAAGATGTCATCTACACAAGTTACAAGATGGGTCCTGTCCGGAAGGCGACTAGCAAATGACTCCCCTACTAAGACAAGAACCTCTAGATTCCATAGTAACGGGGAAGATTCCGCACCTTGGGGAACTACGATATCATATTTCTGATTTATTTCAAAATCATACCCATGAAAAGCAACTGATATATTCTTACAATATATAGTTGATATAAAAATTAATTATATATAAAAGAATATATATTTAAATTAAGTAATTTGTCAATAATAAAATCCCAAAGTAATGAATTAAAGTCATTTTTAATGAAAAGAAATTAAAGAACAAACAACCCTATTTCACGGTACAGTTTAAATTTTTGAATATTGCATATGACAGATTGTCCAGTGTAAAAACCCCCCGACCAAAACTAAATTGCATTGGATTCAACAATTACCTGTTCTCGACTATTTCATTCAGTCTGGCAACGACTAACTTCTCCAACCACTAACCAAAAGAATGGCAACAAACAAACTGGACTAACGTTACTTGGGGTCTCGTCAACCGTTTTTGGGAATAAACACCACTCTAGCCTGTTTCCAGGAAGCCGGAAAGACTCCCCTACTAAGACAAGAATTAAATAAGATAAAAACGAATGAGAAGAATTGACATTAAAACATTTCCTAGTCACGTCCAAACAAAACCCATCTGGGCCTTATTAATATTTAAAGAATGTAACCGATGTGCTTAGCCTAAGTGTATGATACCGATTTAAACCCCTCCCATAAATTTATCCCGGCAAATTCCCTATCCCCAAAATAATAATCAAAACTATTATTTGGAAAGTGAAAATTAATTAAATCATTACGAAATCAGCAGCGTATACTTTATTTTTTGCGATATCTGCCTTAACAATAGAGACCGGAATGATGTCTTTAACTGGTGTCTTATATTGCCTGAAGGGAGAGTTTATAGAGAATTACGACTTAAAAGAATCTCACCACGAAGAATGATTATTCTTACAAATATCTCTTTTATATATCACCAACTCCTTTTTATATAAGGTGATCAGATAAAATGAAATCGAATAAATGCGAATCACTTGAAAACATCTTCCAGTTACTAAATATTGAAATCAAAATATTTTTCACTCGCATTCCAATGTATTTCCAACTGGTGGTTTTTCGGAAAAGCCGAAAATGAATTCCCTGCGAAGGGCAAAGTAACTTCGTTTATTTTTCAACAATCAATTAGAATATTAAATATTGTTATCATTAATAAAAGTTATCAGGAAATCTAGAGTGAAAGGAAATTCGATTTCTTTTTCACATTTTTCTCTGCCCCAACATGACAGGCGTCATAAAAAACGTCATATGTGACATATGACGTTTTTTAAAGTGAGAAAAGTCCATATAATACTCCGTTCTGGAAGTGAGAAGAGTTCAGGACTGGCATGAGACAACAACTTCTTAGTTACCTCAAATTAGCATTGTGATTACAGTTTAGATAAATAAAAAACACAGTACCCTTTTTTTATAATAATATAAAAAGGGTATTTTTGTGTATTACAAAACTCATTCTATAAAAATATTAAGCAGATCGATGAAGTTTATATCTATTTAAAGAAGGACACTTTTAATTAATCGATTAAATAAAACTTATAATTTACAAATGTCTACCAGTCTTATATAACATTCTACTCAAGTGAATTTTTTTATAACTACAAAACCTTTGAATTGAAGACCAGAGCAATGACTATTCTGTTACCAGTTTATCTTTACAAATTTGGTGTAATCAATATAATAAACACATTTTCCTGTGTGTTTCAACATTATGTTTCTCTAAAACTATCATACAAACCATTTAAAGATAATTTTGTTTATTTAGGGATCTCTTAAATCTGATTGAAATCGGTTTGACTGAAAACTGACTTTAAGGGGTCGGACTCACTCTCAAAGGAATCCAGCGTATAAGAACTGATATGATTGACTTTTATATACTGAAAAGGACCACTGAGAAGAAAATAAACCAACCCGCAAATATTTCTAATTAACCTTTCCAAACTTCTAATAAAACACAATATATTTAAAAAAAATTAAATTGTGTAAGCTAAAAACTCACACGAGTATGCACAAAAATATTGATGAAATAAACATGGAATTAATAATACAGATAAATACAGCATTCAGTAACTGTTACTTTAACAATCAAAATGGAATAATAATACTGTGTTTTATTTTTACATTTTCAGTTAAAAATTCATACGAGTACTCAAAAAAGTATTGATGAATAAAAATAGAATTATTATTACAAAACAATACAACATTTAGTGATTGTTATTTTAATAGTTACTGAATGATGTTATTTTGTATTAAAAATCTTTGTGATATTTTTATGTCTGCCACAGAGGACTTGAATTATATAGTTTTTGTAAGCGGAATTCGATAGCATGATAACAGAATAATATAGAGTCATAGAAGCCTAGTGGTTAAAGCATTGGCCTACCATCCAGAAGGGCGGGATTCGATACTCAGTGCCACCAAAGAACTATCGAGTGCAGGCGATATACGTGATCCTTAACTTTGTGGAATCGAAAGTCATATGATCCGTCATTCAGCAGTTACCATGGGTGTAGTGGTCTGGAGAGAATTCCCTTCCCCTCCAGATTAATGTTAAAATTAAACGAGTGGATCCTCTGGTGGTGCCGTCTATCGGAGGAGCTTAGAACAAAGTCATACTTTCACCTTCGTGGTGCTCTGGTTCAAAGAAAGACTCACCTTACTGACTTAAATTCACGTAGCCAACGGCTAGGCTTGTCCAAGTGTCATAAGTAACAACCACAATAATATAAATACACTCAAATAATGTAGGTGTACTCATTTATTTGACACACATATCATAATTTTACTTAATTCCTTGCCCATTTTTTTTTCAATATTCTAACAGACATTGTATTTTTTTTAAATTTTAACAGGTATTGTGTTCTTATTTTTCTCTTTTATATCTATATTTCAAATACATATAATCATTAACTCATGTGCCAAAGCGTTCATTATTTTAAATTATAAAATCAAACAAATATTTTCAAAAAATCACTCTAGGAACCAAATATAAACGAATCCATTGAAAGAATTGTTTATAACATTAAAAGTTTTTATTTAAAAAATAATTGGAAAAGTCATTCATTTTCCTCGATATCCAATTACAATCAATTCACGGGGAAATATTATTTGTTAATTTCAAAAATGACATTATCGTGACAGAACCAAAGAAAATAATAATATGAAGGAAATTTATTGGAAAAGTTTAATTTGCGAAAAATATAGGATGCCTTTTTATTCAATCTATAATAAGAAATTATCAAAGACTAGTTTTTTAATCTATTGTTCGCTAAAGTATTGTTGAAGCAAATCAAAGTAATTGATGTCTTCCATTAATTTAATAAAAAATGGGAGATTGTAAGACATCTTCAAAGTTTGTAGCAAGTATATTAATTTCAGATAAAATAATATACATTTTTTAGACATTTAAACTGTGAAAAAGAAGTAAATGGAAATAACGAAATAATGTTTATAACACAAGTATATTATACTAAAAATAAAAGAATAATTATAAAAAAAATTTTAAAAAATGCATAAGAAATTCACCAATTTTTTAAGTTTATGTTTTACAAATCTGATTTTTATTATTTCAACTACATTAATTAAAAGAAACTTTTTCATGCTGGCGTAAGCAAGGCATTAGTCTTAAGATTTAAAACAGATTGCTTACAAATATTGCAATTATTAATTTAAAATTCTATTAATGAATTTTTTAAAAATTTAAATACCTTCCTTACCTATTTAAACTAACCATAAAGAGGATGTTTTAGCATGTCTTTTTCATTTTGCTTTTTCTGATGTTCTAATGTCCATATGTTAATGGTTTGCATAGTTGAAAAACTGCTTCTCAAACCAATGTTTTGCTCCTTATATAAGAAATCGTTTTATTATAAACATGAACTTCGACACTATTCTCAGACACTCGATGGTGAACGTCACCTTGCTTACTGCTTCTAGAAATATGTGATTTGAAGGAAGGAAATAAATTCATCGACAAGTTGGATGTACAACACCGTCTCCATACGATGTGACGTGGATGGAATGTTATCTGACGTCATGGATATTTTAAACCATTGATAATCGTTATTAAGTGGCATACTCAAGACGTCAGTTGTAACGAAAAAAATAACCACTTTATGGTTAATAAATAAATTTTTCTAGGAATTTTGAGGAATATATCCTGAGAAAACACAATAGCCAGAGCAAAACAACCTCTGCCAGCACAAGTAACACCTATATGTCTTGCCGCTGACAATAACAGAAATTTTGGAGTTGTGCTTTATGGGAGACGGTTCAGAAAAGGTGCTAAACAGAGATTAGATGGTATATGCATGTGCAATCTGTCAATTCCAATGATAATACTCGCTAAGTAGTTTGGATTATAGTGGTTGCTATTGTAACAAGAGTTACCCACTTCACTTAAATATTAAAAGTGTTATGAATTAGCAGTATATTTAGGGTATCATCTCCTATTATTCTCATGATATTTTGTAGGCAAAAGTTGGTGTTTTTCTTATGACTCCTCCAGACGAAAATGGAGCTTAAACTTAAATTTCATCAACTTTAATGACTGGTGAATGGTGATAAAAGCGGTGGGTTAAGGACGCTCCTGTTAATTTTTGACGTCCAAAGTCCTTCCTCTGGTATGGCATGGATATGGAGAATAGGGTGTGAACTCGTTACTTGTGATCGTGGTTCAAAATGAAGAGGTGCTTGGTTATAGGCAAATATTCCAAGCACTTTAACCTTAAGATACAGTTTGGGGCTCGCCTGAAATGTATGTAAGCAATCTGAACACCTGAAATGGTGTTAAGCAATCATTCTGTAACCTTTGATCAGACCTTTGATTCGATTTGAAAAGAGATCTTAAAATGACTACAGTAACTGCCAAATTCATTTCCTATCAAATAGAGTTCTAGACTAAAAACCATATGGACATATATTATATAACTAAAACTTAGCAGTTCACAGGCTCGAGCAAACAGTAATGTCCTTGATTCCAAATAAGATGAAAATGCTTCTGCATCGTTCAGTAAGCAAACGAAGGCAAGCAACTCCAACAGATAAAGGCTGAGAACTGGGGATTCTACTACTTTTGTTGAACATGTACACTCAACCTTTTATTAGCAGTGACACTCTTATTTTTTAATTTTCTGTAAATGATTATTTTGATGTGACACACAGGCAGAGAAGAATCAGGTTGGGGCCTGAGTTAACGGTTCAAGTACCGTAAAGCAGCCATATCAGTTTTGCAAATTAATCTGTCACTATAACTACTGCTACTTGAAATCTAAAAAATGTCCAATTTATATATATATATATATATATATATATATATATATATATATATATATATATATATATATATATATATATATATATATATATATATATTTACTAGGGATGGAATGGTTAGTTTTTTCTGTTATTTCAAATCAGCGATTCACGAGTTTGATTTTCAGCTTGGGGACGTGGATGTTTGTCATAGTTCGTAATTCATTTCAAACAATGGCAATGGGCATGGCGGTTAAATAACAGTGTGGAAAAAGATTTTTTTTCAACACAGAAATTTAACCATGTTAATAATTAATGAGCGTATTTTACCGCATAAGCCAACAAATACATTTTTCATGTTATCATAAATCGAGATGTAACAACAAACACATGAGCAGTAATTTAAATATCAAAATAAGAAACTTATTTTAAATATCAAAATTATTGAGGAAAACTATTTTATACATCAAAATAAATTTTTTCAATATCATTATCATTCAAGCGTATTCTTCAACTAAATTAGAATCTCTAATTTTTATTTACATGTTTGTGCGCTTTGAGTGTTGGCTATTTTTTCCTTACACCAAGTGCACCAACAATCCTAAACGCCGTGGAATAAAAATTTCACTTAAGTTGTAGTTCGTACGTTCTCTTGTTGATCTTTGTTAATTTATTTGAAACCGGGTTTAACCCATAATTGTTAATTACTAAGTAAAACTTTATTTGAATTGCACACAATAGAATTATTCTAAGAACATCACCCTTCATTTTATGTGAATTTTAGATTAATTTTTCAAGGAATATAAATTATTAAACATGAAATTAATTGTATCAAAAATAATTCTATATGGATAAATGCATTAGAAAGAAAATTTACTTGCAATAAATATCTTTGGAATAAATTGCCATCTACAACTATTTTTAGTACAAAATTGAAATAACGTCTAGTTTAATTATGGACAGGTTATTCAAGTTCATTAAATGCCAAACGTAATTACAGAACAATGTGATGGTCGATTCTATTGTATCTCTGAGCTTGGCAATTAGTTTAACCAGGCCCAATTAACATTCTCATGTGCTCCAAGTTCACAGATATTATTCTGTCAGCCAAATATCGTATTATTTGATCTATTTCTCAATTTGCTACCATTGTGACTGCGAAACTTCTAAACATGTATACATCTTAATTACTAACAACAAAAAAAATGTAAAACATTTTCTAATAAATAGCAATTTCATGATCTCATCGTTAATAACAGATTCATTTATAAAATTTCTTTAATCTTCTCATTCGGTTTTTTCATGCTTTTATTGAACCTGTTTTAAAAGTTCTGATTTTATTAGAAATCCTAAAATATATTCTGAAACTGATGTCTTTTATTATCATAGATTAATGGCATGCACATCATAAAAAGTTTTATTCTTTCTAAATCTTTAACATTTTATAAAAAAAATATGTTACTTTTACATTTCGTCGGCGAAAATCTCGCCAAGTGCCAATCAAGTCGCCAACTGCTGACAACACACAGTATACACATAAAAAATTTTAAGTAATGTTGACAACACACAATATACATATACAAAAAGATTTTAATAAATGTTAGCTATAAGAATTTTTTACTTTGTAGGAATAAATATTTTAAGATAGATTAAAAAAAATTCAAATGTGCATCTTACGTTTCCCTTCTTATAAATTCCGCGAGTTAACTTTCCAGATGATGACTTGCCGTTCCTCTGAGCTTCTTATTGCGCCAATTGGCACTACCCCACAGTCTTTCTATGTTTTGCGTATGCGTTCCAGTTTCAGGATCGACAAAATTGTATTTATGGTTCACTTTAAAATGTTCGAAACTTTCCTGTTCCAGTTTTTCAGTGTAGTATAATTTGCACGAATCCGAATTTATTACAGTTCCTTTTTCGATATTTTCCTTAATGGTTTTTAATATAGTACTCATGGATCTGTTTGGTACCTTCACAAGGAAACATTCGTTTGTCGCACGGTAAACTTCACCGAAAATCCACTGTTGTGGCAAAATCCGTCTCACATTGTTTTTACGTTTCGTGAACATACTTTCATCCACTTCAAGGATCTTATCAGGTCCTCCTATTTACCGAAGCCTAAGCAATGAATCCACACAAACCTCACGCTTGTAGTTATTTCAGTCCACAATTATTCCGTGGCTGATTTCCAATTGCTTTTCACACCATTTAATTGAAGTTAATTTTTCGCTCAAACTGTAAATAAATCTCACACACGTCAAGAAACTCAATTTTGATGACTCGAACCAAGTGACTTTTCTGATGCTACTTTTACTGCGACAAGCTGGTACATTGCAGCGCCATTGAATTCCGTCTCCGAAATACAACTTCATCTCATGATTACTATCCCAAGTAGCAAATTTAGGCAAAATCCCTTTAGATTGAAAGAATCTGACTGATTCTTCTTCCATTCTGGGCAAATCCCAAATTTTCATTGGTTTTTCAACCATTTTTAACTTATTAGGACGTAACTGATGTAGCAACTCTAAAATTTAAATTTATTTATTTAATTGTTGTTTTCGTGTTCACGCTATGCGTGGAGTGATGGGTGCCAGAGCCTCAATTTATTTACTTATTATATTCGATTACAATTTATCGGGTGATGCATATTTCAAAATTTTATTGTTATCTTTGGTTTTTTTTTAAATATATTTTATGTGAATTTGTTACGATTATTAATTTTTAAGATATACTTTTAAAATCTGATGTTTCTGGAGAGATTTTATGAAATTATTAAATTTGTATACATAGTAACATAGCATAAAATTATAAAATAGGGGAAAAAAGTTGAAATAAATTTGCTGAGAATAAAAGGCCGTCACATGTTCTGAAAACGTAGCAGTAAAAGGTTACCAGCGGAGATATTCCCTCTAGCAATGATTGTATCATTTTTGGCGACTTTATCACATGTGCCGGCGAGATGGAAAAGTACCATATATATATATATATATATATATATATATATATATATATATATATATATATATATATATATATATATATATATATATATATATATATATATATATATAATGTTTATTTAATGTTATCAATGCAATTTCTTTTTAGAAATTTTGCATGTGGTTTAATATTTTTAAAATTTTAGGAGCACTCTTTTTCAAAGATATACGTAATAACTAATTTTTAAATTGATTATTTTACTATCGAAATATTTAACAGCTTTTCTTTTCTTAAGAAAATCTGTTTCTGAAAATGTAACAAAATTGAAAATGGTTCAAAACTGAGTATGTGAGCGATTACCGTAATGAATTTATTATGATCATTTCAATTATACGAATCCCTTGTAAATTTATTACTGAGAAAAAGTAGACTTATAGAAAAAAAATAATCATCGCACATATAATTTTGTTCATAGTGAAATAAAGTAAGCCAAATACCAATTAGTAATTAACCAATTTGTATACAATATCAATTTGAATGGAATATTATTTTAAAGTTAAATGATAAAAAGTGAATGCAATTTATAAGGCATTTTTTTTATATCAGGCTTAAAGATTTCCACTATACCTCTGCTTTTGATAATCGCCGTAACTTGAAAGAAAAAAATCGAAAATTATTGACATGAATATTCTATTTGCATCATGTATTGCTTAAAAATGTTTACGTTTTCAGAAACTTCTAAAAAATAATACAAACATTTTATTTACATTTTTAACGGAACAATTATCACTTATTGTTAAAATTATTTAAATACCAATGCTTATTTCTAGAAGAAACTATTAAGCACTCGCATCGGTGATTGATTGCGTAAGAATAATATAACAGCACCTTTTTATTAATGGGAGAAAATTAAATTTTACTGTATTTAGCTGTTTTTTGCCCTTGCTGATTAATGACGTCATTCTTCTTTAAGCCAACAAAATTATCTCGAAGCAATATTTTGCTTAGTATTTAGCTTGTTTGCCATTGTTAAACACTGTTTAGTCAATTTTTGCACAAAAAATTCGTTTTAGTATACATCACATTTAAAATAAAATGTTGAGCCAATGAAATCATCTTATCTATCTTATATTATTTAAAAAAAAAAAAAACAAAAAAAAACATGTTATTTCTTTAGGATCAAAAACGGGAGGTATACGGGAAAAGTGCCTATTATTTTGTTTTTCAAGAATTAAATTTTTGTCACTCTTCTCTTAAGTCAAATGCTCAATAGTTATAATAATAAGTTTAGTTGAGCCATGTTTCCTCTAGCTTTGGTGATGTTAAGGTTAGTTTATTTTAGTTAACTCTTCACTGCTTTTACATTTGACTTTTTATAAATACATCTGCAAGCTCCATTGGCTCAGTGGTTTTGCGCTTCCTCCCGTTAAGATGAACAAAATGAGGCGTCATTTAATGAGGACAGTTATTAAGAGGGTGACCACACTTGCTCCTTCACTGGGTTTCAAGAGCTACTTGAAGACGTGTAAATGTCTCCTGGAGGGGAGTGGGTGTGGAGAGGAGGGTGCCATCTCAGGTGTGACCTTGTCACTGAAAATTGCGAAGCTCTTGGTGATGGGGGAGTATTCCAAATTCGTTAATCTTAAGGTATACTCCGGGATCGCGTATAAATATAGCTACAGGGGTAAAAAAGCATTTATAAAAATTTCCTAGCAAATTTCTCATTTAGTGATTTCATTATCTTTTTTTCGTAGTTATTGTTTCTGATGCTGTTTTTTATTGACCTAACAATCAATTTTCGTAATATTTCCCGAAATATATTTTATTATACAAATTGAGAAGATTCAAGACATAAATTTTATTTAATCCTATAATATGTCAACAAAACTGTAATAAATGGCAAGCATAAGTTCTTTTATCTGTTGGCATCTTTAAAGTAAAAATCTTTTAATGTATAAAAATTTAAATAAAAGAAGATATGCATAAAATTATTGCATATATATATATATATATATATATATATATATATATATATATATATATATATATATATATATATATATATATATATATATATATATATATAATTGTAGATTAATTCTGAACTAGGCTCTAAATTTAGTGTCTAATTTAAAATTAAAGTTTGACTAAATAAAATAAGATAAAAAAATTATAGAGAATAATTAAATTAAAAAACTTCTTTTGAAAATAGGCTACAACATTGACATTTATTTCAAAAACTAAAAAGAAAAATCCGATACTAAACTCTGTCTTGGGAAAAAAAATTTTTGCTCTTGTTTATATTGGAAAATATCAAAAATAGACTCAATACATCCAACTATAGTTTCCTTAAAACAATGTTATTTATATCTGGAAAAATCGTGCTAGAGACTACAAAAAAGTTTATATTAGGAAAAAAATTAAAAATCGATTTATACTGCACACAAATCCCTATGATTAAAATAAACATGCAGTTTCAGTTGTAGAAAAATACACCTGCAAAAACAGTATCTCTTATAAACACAGCTGAAAAAATTCTCCAAGATAATAACAACTTTTCAAATATAATAGGAAATCATATTCAATGGAAAATAATAAAAAAGTATTATGATGGTCTTTTAAACATCTTAACTCAGAAAAGAAGAACTGATGATTTAGATGCAATTACTTCAGCATCCTGATTTGCATTAGGTATTTCAATTTATGAGGCGTATTTTAATTTTCTTAAATTAAATATATTAATTTAAGAAAATTAAAATTTGTTACATATATGTGAAACTTTACACAAAAGAAAATTATAAGTCTATTTACAATGCACACACAAATTCTACGGATATTAAGCTAAATACTTTGCGTCCCTTTGAAATGCCGATTATAACTTATCCTTTACATTAACATAATATATTTAAGGACCATAAATTCACGCTTAGAATTAATAAAATTTCTTTAGAATTCTATGGGCTAATCTCTTAATTTAAAATAATGCTTTCGAATTCCCTCTTCCTTTTTATCTGGATTAAAATCTAAGATATAAACGAGTGTATTAATGTCCAGGTTTGTTTATGTGATAATGTCTTAAATGTGTGGTACCAGCATATTTCTCGGTATCTAGTCCTGAGTTAGGCTCTGCCAGTTAGTGAGAGCAATCGAGTGAGAGTGTTTGTTACTTAGATATCAAGAAGAAGACACTTTAATACATGATCTGCAACCCTATAGGTATTAATTCGCATGGAAGACATTGCATACGAACATGGCTTATTTAACATGCCTAGCCACCTGAACAAGACGAAACTTTGAATCGAACTCACTACCTTCCAATAATGCAAACGACGTCCTGACTAACAACCTCTTACATAAGTGTAAATTTTAGTGAAACCTAAATTTAGATATTTTTTCGTATTCTCCTTTAAATAAATAATTTCTAATAACTGTAGTCACAGGATTCTGCTCACGGTTAGATGACGAGGTCACACATTGAGCTTGGACCCTCTTCTCCAAACCATCGGAAGGACTTTGAATGTATCGGATTAACGTGGACACTTCCCAGAACCACGGATCTGCAGAAACTTAATGAGAAGGAGAATGTGGTCATCCTCCCAATCACTGCCCGCGGCAAATGATGTTTCACTTTTCTGATATTGAAATGAAACGCCGTGTGCCTATTGAACCACTGGAACTCACTTTAATAATATTGTGACTACATCACATGCTTCTAATGGCATCAGATGATCCAGTGGCCTTTGGCTAGCGCAGTTTTCGAACTTACTTCTTTTCAGCCATGGGCATCAGTTTACCAGGTCACAGCGGATTTGTGAAAGAATATAGGATGCCGTTATTTATTTCAAATCCCAACGTTAAAAAGAAGCCATTGGTAATGTAATTGGTAAAAATGTTTTTCTATAAAAAGAAGGTGTTTAATTCGATACTCCCCTAACGTAAACTTTTGACACCTCGTAGTGGAATGTCTAACACCTTAAAGACATTCAAGGACATTCTAATATCCAACCTTCTGAGAGGACGTTCTTAAAGATAGTGAAGAGTAATCATGTATGGCTAGGGAGGAAAACTCCCTAAAATTCACATCCGCAAGTATGTATGCAGAAGCAAAATATCCATCTCGCATTGTTCAACAGAGGCTGGAATCGAATCAAGGACCTTCTACTCTTACAGTTGTTTCCGACATTTTGGTCATGGTAAGTCCTATCCTTGCATACGGTTAGGCTCAACTCATTTTATGCTGTCTTAGTTTAATTTTATATTGATTCTTTAATTCTAAGGTTCGGAAAAGATATTGTCCTATGGCATATATGCTTATTACCTTCGCAGAATCATTTAATCATGCATTATCTGTAATACATATTTTAACGAAAAATGTATCCAGTAAGGTTGTCAGTAATATCAGATACATTTAACATTAAAATAATAATAATAGTATAACTTTAATGTGACGCAGTCCATTAAACCACTAACTTTTTTGGACGAAGTCCAAAAAAGTTAGTGGATTAGATTTCTTGTTTATATACACTGCCTGACATCGAAAATGCCACACCAAAAAGGTGACGAAACTCGGCAGAGTGTGACAGCTACAAACAATGTGTAATCGGTATTCGGAATAGTTTACGTACTACAGAGCGAGAAGAGGGTCGGGTCAGTAGGTTGTAGGACCACCGTGGACGGCAATACACGATGCACCACTCTAGATGCAGAGCCAATGAAAGTACGGATGGCGTCCTGAGGAATGGCGCTAAATTCTCTGTCTACTATTTGCCAAAGTGCGTCTTCTGAAAGAAGCAGTGAAAGGGTCGATATTTTAATGTTGATATTTTAATTGATCATCTTCATATTTACAAGAATCATGCACTCTTATTTATTATTTTCCTTTGAAATAATAAATATATTTAAATTATATATATATATAAAGGAGATACAGAAAAGAGAACAACATATTAAAAGTTTAATGTTCTCTGTCCCTTATCAAATAAGGTCAGTTCAAAATTGATAAGAGATAATGTTATTTACAGAATCAATTCTGTTTCGAGACATGCAACAGCATTATATTTGAAGAACCGAGTAGAGACTGAAATGGGTCATATTTTTCTTTTAATATAAGTGTGTAATCCTCCGATTACTAAGTATCTTAGTATTCTGTCACATTCAGAGGCAGTTGTTTTGAAAATACTTAAAACATATTTCGAAAACATCTGAAACCCCAATGCGCAAAGAGTCTGCTATTGATTGCATATATGGTCTGATGTGTTTGTGTGTAGACGTGCGTAAGTATCAAATGCCTATGTTATGTGTGGGAAGAGATTCCGTTTGTTTTCGTGGATAAAGAGGGAAATCAATGCTGCATAAGCTTCAGAAAGTCGAAGTATGTCCAAAACAACGTGTGATACGTGTCTTCATCGATTTTCTAGCGCATCCGATTGATTATGTTTTGAAAATTCTTTAAACTTTCAGCCCGTGGTCTCATATATTATATAAATCGAAGGGAAAATGCACTTTCTATCACTGCAAAATTATAGCTTATCCTACTGATGTATATAATTATATTAAATTTTATAATAATTTTTATTATTAACTCAAAATAAATTATTAAAGTAATTCAAGAGTTTCAATATATTCAATACAAAAGCTTCTACGAAATAGTAATTTATTATTCTTTAATATGAAATCAGTTTTATATCATTTATAAAAGAAGGTATATCCAACTGGAAGGAGTTACACTTTCCCTTTTCTTGACAATATTTACCAATTTTTATGAATAGGATCTTTGTATTTTAATCAAAATTGTTAGAAATCTTCTTGCATAATTTTTTTTTAAAAAATTTAAACACAAATTATAAAGAAGTCTTTGTTACTATTCCGTTAAAAATGAGAAGAAGGGAATGAATTAAGGAAAATGTATTAAATAATGTCAAAGTCGAGTACATAAAATTGGGAGTTCAGAAAAAAAATAAGTTTCAAATGCAAGGGGCAACAAAAAAGAAGCGAGAACGCTATAGCGTTCAAAGTAGTCTATAGGCTACTTTGCAATATGGGACCTTTATAAACTTACAAATAAATGCATAAAAACCATTTTTTAAAAATTTTGTAAACACCTGTTTAAGGGCTCCTCAAGTAAGTAACAGTGGGTTAAAGTAAGGAACTTCTAGGAGGGTAATCTCTGATGAACAATGGCACTCTCATATTGCGCTTATTTTGTGTGTTGAATTCACGTAATAAAGGTGGATGTGCTTAAAAGTTTTCAAGAATTTTTCCCTTGTATCAGTAAATGTGTTCCACACTGTAGAGAAAAATTACGCATGAAATCACTTTATCCGATAGAAATTAAAATGACTTAAAGCCGTTAAACTGTCCGCTACATGGTACAAAAATGTCATATAAAAGGATTTATAGTTGCTGACTTAGGATTGTGTTCTTCAGATTATAAGGTCTCAGATTCGATCCCAAATTCTATTCAGTAACAATAATTAGATTTTTCTTTCCTGCTTTCTTGTGGAAGCTTAGAAAATAAAATGTATTTATAAAACCTGGGAGTTTTCCACGTTTTCTTCCTTGCGATATATGAAAGTCACTTATTATTATTAAAAGGAAACAGTCTTTATATTAAGTCTATCCCTTGAATACCTTGAATTATTTACACGATTTCAAATAAAATGGTTAATAATAAAATTTTAAATTAAACATTATTGTGAAATTCATGGTGGTCTAAACGTACCCCATCATTTTTCAGGGGTGGAACTCAAGGGTTAATCCTAACCACAGTTAAGCATTGGGAGAAGGCGGTTGCGCTTCTATTTTCAGCATCTTTTAAAATTAGTGAAGGTCCATAACAATTTCAAACTGCTTAGTCTGTTGATTGCTTATTATGCGTGATTAAATCTCGAATGTACACCTCATATTTAAAAAAAAAATGATGTTTAATTCGATGTTTAAATGTGAAGTAAATGTAAAAAAATTCATTAAATCTTACTGTCAATAAAAAACAGCCCCTCATCAACACGAAATTATTTATCTATCAATATATACTCTATATCTTGAACATAATAATCTTGATCTGTCAACAATTGTACATGGATGTTCTTATTCAAAATAATAGCATTTATTTGGATGAATTTTGACTATTGGTTCATTTCATATAAGTTATAAGAGTGAAAATCTCTTTTCTTAAGTTTAAATATAATTAAAAAATTTATTTATTAAATTATTTTCGCCAGTTCATCAAAATTTAAACATTATCTTATAAATTGTGTATGAAATATTAAATTAAATATGATCTTTTATTGTAAGGACTTATTTTACTCATAGTTAATATGAATGTGTAATTGCATATAATTAATAATTGAATTACTTTTATCATCAAAATCAAAGTATATAACCTATAAACACATGTATATAATATCTGCCTATATTCGCGGTAACTTTTTCTTAGAAGTTCGTTTTTTTTTATCTTGTGCTTTTTAGATGAAATATGATGTAAGAACATAAATTTAGTCAAAGTCCTAATTGCAAATAGCATATTTTGTGTAAATTTGGTTATTTTCCGGTAAATTTTAATGAAATCTCAAAAAAATAAACACTTTACAAAAAATTGTATTACATGAATCTTAATTTAATTTGAGCATAAGGTTTATATAACAATGTTGTTTAAAATGAATCAAAAGAAAAATTCAATTATAAAAAATACAAAATTTCTTCCAATAGTTTCAAAACTTTGCTTCCTTTTATAGATGACATTTAAAAAAAAACATATGTTAATCAAAAGTTTCATACAAATAACTTCATAATTATTTGAGATTCCGTGTTATTAAAAAAAATGACAGTTTGTGAAAAACAAAATTTTGAGAAAATCGCTTATACGGTGAATCTTACTTGATATAAGGATTCAAAAGCCCTAATGTTTATAAATTAGCAAATTACAGAGAAGCATGAATTAAAAAAAGTAGTAAAAATTTAAAATATCATTTTTTTTAACATTTCTGGTTTGAAAATGCAATTTCCGAAATCGTATTTTAAAAGATGTATCATATTTTAAAATTCCTGTAACTTAACTTCTATTTGACTTACAATAAAGCAAAATATTGTTTTGAAAATTGAAAAGTTCTGAGTACTGGATTCACACAAATAAAAAATGACACATGTAGTCGAAAATCAACTTTTCAATGTTGGGGAATACCATGAGCTTTTTTCCATTGTTGTCCACTGTTATTTATGCAAAATATTTTGCTGTAGTTAAAAAAATAATCTGGAAAAGTTATCTAAATATCTACCAAACAAATTTAATTAAAATATGCTTCTTATAATATCTAAAATTATCTTAGAATAATGTTTTTCTCTCCTAAGTTCCACGTTCACAAAACGTAAATGAAGTATGTATATTTATTTGAATAATATGAAGTTTGAATAAACGTTTGATTTAAGTATAGTAAATCAAAAAAATTATTATTTAAATATAAAATTATTATTATTATTATATAAAAGTAATTTTTACTAAAGTATAGTAATAATTTTTTTAGTTTAAATTACTAATTGAACTGCAATAACTCTTTTCCTCTAATTAAAAAATTGTCATAAAATACACATATTTGCCATAAAATTTTTATACATTTTTTGCATTTTGATATTAGTCCTTTTCCTTTTATTTTCATTCTTGGATTCATATTTAAAGAAAAAAATGCATTTAGAGTGTGATGAAACGTTTTTTTCGAATCAAGAGGAAGAAGGTACAGAAATAAAATAGGTTAATGATGCTGGGGTTGACATCCTAATCCAATTCTTAACTGAGGATGAAATATCAACTCTTTTTGTGGAGATCAACAATGGAGGCATCTAAGCGTCCTGTACACGATTCTCGGGGGGAGGGGGAGTAGAAGTAGTAAAATGAAATTTAATTTTTTTGTTTATTAGAATATTTTGTTGCAATTAAGAAGTCTGGAAAAATTGTTTGATTATCTACCGAAAATTTGATTGAAATATGCATCATTGAAAAATGTTGGAAGACAATCGTCATTTTTCGGCTATTATATTAAGGAGCTCTTAATCAACGGAAAAAGTTACCTTTCAAGCATTATACGTAACGTTAAAATAAATTTAATAATTAGATAACAAAAAACATTAAAACATTATATGCAGCAGTAAGATCAAAACACTGATATTTCTGCTTCCTGACGCACAGTAAAACTTTATACATAAAATCATATATATATATATATATATATATATATATATATATATATATATTATGCACATTGATATACCTAATATGAGTTATATTAATTATATTTAACAACATATATTCTTATTTCTGTATTTTATTTTTATTATTTATTTTCGTAATTTTATTTCTGTATAACAGGAAGCAGAATTGTCAATACTTCATCTTTCTGTATTAAGATTTTATCATATATTTTTGTTTTATTATTCACAAATGCATAGATATTTATTGTATAATAATAAAATGCTATAAAATATCAAAATTTCATTTAAATATATTTGGAAAATATAATATCTATAAAACAAATAAATTTAAAAAATGTAAGCAAATATGTAAATCTATAATTGAAAGAGGTGTCGCAATTTTTAAAAGAAGATGGTATCTACATTTTGATAAACTATAATTTTTTTTAATATATTTTTTCCAAGTTATGATGCCATTAATATAAAATATGTTAACACTTTGGTTTTCCTATTATTAATTTGGGATGTATTTGCTTTCTGTATTTCATAAAATTATGTACCTTTACTCTTTTAACCCAGAAGTAAAAATAAAAAACTCAGTATAAAAAAGAGCTAAAAGAGCTGTTCCATTTTCAACATCTGTTTATTTTGGCAGTATTCTCAAAATCCTTTTTATACGCACCGGGGTTTTTTTTCTATTCCGTTATATACATCCACGAACAAAAAATGCTACTTTATTTACTCTCATCTAAGAGAGATTTTCCTTAACAACAGTTAACTTGTGATTTTTATGAAATATATATATATACTCTAATATAGTTAGGTGTTGTAACTTTTATAGAAAGCACAAGTTAACAGAGGAAAATATCGAAAAATTGTGATATTTATAAATTTATCTCCAACACAAGTGTTTCATACACATTTTTCTATATTTCTGGTCTCCTGGACAGCTTTGAGTATCGTACTCTATAGTTCTTTGTTTAAATTATTCAAGACCAAAAAATGGCTAAATCAATACAGTCATATCCAAAGAGTATCGTGTTGATAAGACCTATGTGTTAACTAGTCTCCACCCTATCTCTTTCATCTGACGTAATGAGGAAATTCAAAGAGATGAATACCAGCTCATTAGCACACCTCGTTATTTAAAAATGATATAAAAAATTCATTATCAGTAAGGCATTGGATAAGTCATGGTTGCCCAAGACTTATCCAATGCCTTACTGATAAACTCTATATTCATGCTTAAAACAATTACAAAAAAAAATTGTAAAGGTACAACTTTAGCGCAAATACAAATATAATTACAAATTTAAATTCTAAGACAGCCTTTGGAAATGACTAATTACGTTGATTTTTCCCAATAATGCTTAAAAATTGGTTGAAGTTATTTTTTTAAGATTCTTTTCACAATATACATTTTTTGAGTTCATTTTACAGCTCTAATGCGATGTTAATGGATGATATTCCTACTAAGGTATACTCGATATTAATGAAAATGATGCATTCAAATTAGTGAAAAAACCTTTATTCCCTGACTGCCTACTGGGATTTTCCCCTTTCAGCACTATAAGCGGCTAAGGATATGGAATCTTATATAGTGGTGCACATAGTGGGCGAGCCGTCGCGACCCCGCTTGTGGGTAAGTAATGGTAATTTAAAAGCAGAGACCAAGTGGAAGAGCCCCAGACTTATCCCCAGAGGTATCATTTCACCATTCACACCACTCCCAGCGGTATCATTTCACATGGAGGACATTGCAACAGCAACATACTTTATATATTTTCTAGCCGTCATAAGTGGATCTTCAGTTGTGGGTCTGCATTAGAACTCTCTACCGTCAAGTAATATGGAAAAACACTATTCTGCCTGTCTTTTATTTCAATATTCGATTAAATATAGTTTTAGAGAATAAAGATTACGTTCAAAGGTAATATAAGTCATATGAGTTATTTTTATTTTTTGTGCGTCTGCATTATCATGTGTTGGCAAACTTTTTAAGTGCAATTTTAAAAATACAACTGCAAATATAGTCACACTTCTACGAAAAAGAGGCACAAATCAAAATACCTTTCTCATGAAGTTCAAATTTATTCGGCTTATAGTATGAAAACGAAGTGAAATTCCTTTCGTTTTCAGGGTTCATATCTAAAGTAAAACCCAGAAACACCAAAAATTCCTGTAAAATTTAAAAAATTATTTTAAAACAATTACGGCTATCTAAAGACAGAGATCTTTTAATTTATTTTCTGTTAAAAAATTTCAAAATGGCATCTAGAAAGATGATGAACATATATCATATTAAGCTATTCTTTCTCATCCCCTTGAACAGCAGGGCTAAGTCAAGTCCATGCGTCCATTCATCTTCAAGTAGTTCATTACCAATAAGAGATCTTAAACCCGGTGTTCCTTGGTGAACCCCAGACAAGATAAAATGTGGCCAGGGGAGACGTGTGCTGAAGAACACTTAATGCAAATTTTGTGAAATGTTTATTACCACCAACAAAAATAAAGTCATTCATGACAGGTGACCACAAAGGAATCGGGTAAGGGCAATTTAATCTTTACCATAGAAACTGCCTCCTACCCGCAGCTCATTCTTATTAAGTTTGTTTATACTAATTGGCTTGAAAATTAACTTCTCCCCCTCACTAGATACTTTCATATTGCTATCGTTACCTGATAGAGAATTGATGATTATTTATTTTACAATAATGAGGGAGCATTCAGGATTGCTGTATTGGGACAGTCAACTTCGGAGGCAGAAATTAGAGTCTATTTCATTGAATGGGACACTGAACACTTTGGTGAAATGGGATGTTTAGGGATTATGTGTGAGAAAATCTTTCACAGAAGACTGCATCTCTCTTGCATAAAGACTTAGTTACATAGATTATATGAGATATTACGAGGAATGATTTTGCTTCCGAAGTTATAAAACTAATGGTATTCCACAAACATCAATTCCATTTCAAAACATTCCAGGAAGTGGATTCTTACAAGATATAGGCACTTCCCTTTTACTGAAAGATTGCTGTGGAAAACAAGCCTTTTCAATAGGGCGTTTGCTTGCACATATGAAAAATGACCCTCAGTGAATGTTGAATGTCATGTGAATGGACTAAGCCTATTTTCATATGCATTGTGACGTCAATAAGCAAAACTGTTGTACACGGATGATGTCAAACAATCGCAACAACACAACCAAGCCATAAAATTCTTCTCGTTTGTCTGCTTAGTATCGTTTCATCTTGCTTTCTTTTTTGGAACTTTCTTTTCGGAAGATCCCTGTCACTTTCACTATGAAGGTCCAGGACACCGTGCCATGGACCTGCATATGGAAAGTGACCTTATCCTGGAATCATATCCTGGATGGAATAGGTTTTCCACACTGGACCATATCCTAAATGATAAACTTTTCCCATCTATCTATCTTTTGAGGTGTTTGCTTGCTTTGCAGAAAATTTACTGCTATCACTTTCATGTGAACTTCTATGTGAACTGTAGCATGAAAGTGATAGCAGTTATTCTATTTGAATAACTGCTATCACTTTCATGTGAACTTCTATGTGAACTGTAGCATGAAAGTGATAGCAGTTATTCTATTTGAATAACTGCTATCACTTTCATGTGAACTTCTATGTGAACTGTAGCATGAAAGTGATAGCAGTTATTCTATTTGAATAACTGCTATCACTTTCATGTGCGAAGGTATCCCACACGACGCTAAACGTCTCATCAGGATTTAGTACGTTCCTCGCTCAAAGAACACTTTTTTCTCACAAGGTATAATTCGACCACGTCCTATAGTTTAAAGTGAATTAAGATACACTATAAGCATCCAAATCCAAAATGAAATTCAAACACACAAATTCTTTAACAGATTTTAAGAATATTTTATATAACGATTGTAGGATTAACGATGAAAGGTTTCAAGTTCTTCTTCTAAAATAATATTTCATATCTAATCTATAAATTTTTTAACTTCATTAATATTTCTGTTGCTTTTTTTAACACGAATTAGTTGTAAAGTTTAATACTACTGTGTTACAAATTCTCATGAAAATTATAATGTGAATCTAATCTGGTATTCATTGTTATATAGTGTCTCCAAAATTTTGTTTAGTAGCGTCTTGCTCTTTCAAGGTCTAATGAATGAAAAGAATACTTCTGAATAATTTCCAAGTATTAGTAGTATGAAGAGGAAAACTGTGATCAATTGTTTAATTACTTCTGAACATTAAAAGGTATTTCTTTTTCTAAATGGAAGGCATCGAGTTCAATTCCAGGCACAATATCAGCAACAAATATTGCTCTACTGTTTTCTGGATGACTATATAGCCTGATGAATACTTGAGAAACTGCTTAGTTTTAACTCACAGCAATTTGTAAATACAACCAACCCACTGTCTGTGAATAGTTTTTCATAAAAGCACAACATTTGGCAGATGTCCAATGCCTTACAACGGCTTACGGTTATTCAGCTATCCAATCCATTTAATTCACCATTAAAACCATGATGATGTGTACATCATTTCTGTTTGAGAAATGGTAAATCACAAAGAGAAATTATTTCTATTCGAGTTAAGAACCAAGGTTTCACTAAATGAATATATGTGCAAAACGAATTCAAAATTCAAGTACGTATTTCTGCTTTAACAATATATCTCATCCGTTTTCTGAAAACATTTAATAACAATTAGAATAAATAATTCTCAAATTTTTTACGATTCTGGTGAATATTTATGAAATTTTACTGACATTTGTAGAAATGAAAAAAAAAAGCTACATTTGCCCACATATTTTTTTTAGACTTAAACTCTTTTAAATGTAAATATCCTAATAGCTGTGTAAAAACAATTAATTTTAAAGTGATTGTATAAAGTTATTTAAGAAACTAAAGGCTATATTGTACTTACAAATGTCATCAGATATATTCAAGTCATTTATTTAAATATTTATTGTTATATTTCATCAATGAAATTAATTTATTCTGTTTAAATATAAATAATTCAAAATATATTATACTTTAAGTAAGTACATGCCTAAACTATATTAACTTCTGCCTAATATTTGAGCGATAAGGAATTAAATTACCAGATTAAGCATTCTTAATTTAAAAAGATACTTTGTGTGAATTAAGGTCTTTTAATTACGAATCAAAAAAATATCTAATTGCAGATAAAAAAAACACATCGAAATATGGGTTCTTATATCTTATAATTCGATAGTATATGTAATAGGAATTAAAATTTATAGTAAATTTTCGAGCAGTAATTAGAGAACAATCTTATCGATGCAAGAAAATTAGAATGGGAATCTTACAAGGCACAAAAATTTTTTAGGCTTTCTTTATACGATTTAATCATGAAGCAGGTTGATTTATCTTCCTATGTCTTCAAAGGATGAGAGAAAATGAAAACCGTAATAATAATAAGCAATGTGGCTATTAGGAAGGAATCACTAACTTCTGAAAGCAGAACTTCATCTACGGGGCCCGGAATAAAATAACAATAGTCTGATCCGCATTAACATATAAATGAAAATCTGCCAGACAATAAAGACTTCCGTAAATTAATCACTGAGCAGCAACTTATCAGAGTTTCGAGGTGAGGGCCATTGTATGCAAAAAGTTTGGATTCACCTGACTTCAATTTGAGAATTAATATTCCTGCAAAGTCTCCGTCCAATTCCTGCACCAGTTAGCCTACTGCAAACGTAGCTGTACTTGCAGACGTATATAGAAAATAATTAAGCAATATAATGAAGAGGAAAGAAAGTGTAATTAATAGGTTGAGAGCAAAATTAGTTACTATAATTTGCCGCAAAATATTAAAATTGTTAACTTAATTTCACAAAAATTATTTATACTAAATAATTTTTGTATTAAACCATATATTAACCATATATTAATTCATATATTAAACCGTAAACAATATTTTTACTTAACTTAAAATTCATTTATGAAGTGAAATAAATTAAATAAGGAAGTAGACAGAAAATATTGTTAATAGCTAAAAAATCAAATTAATGAACAAACTTTTACTTTAAATTAATTAAAATTATTAACTTTATATACATATATATATATATATATATATATATATATATATATATATATATATATATATATATATATATATATATATATATATATATCCAAAATACAAATTAAAAACATAAATTTCGCCAAAATATTCCTGCGGGGAGAGTTAATCCCCAATTATTCATATGTTTCATTAATGTCACCAAAGAAACCTTTTATCACGTCATCCATTTATTATATTTTTGAAAAATATTTTTTTATAAATTATTCAGCTTGCTTCTAGCGCAAAAGTTTTTATTCAAAATCTTTCCACAAAAATTGTTTTTCATATATTAAACCGTAAACAATATTTTTACTTAACTTAAAATTCCTATTTTTGTATGTATCCCCAAATATCTTAAGCAATTTTTTATTTAAATATTTTTTCTTTGAATAATATTGTTATAAGATAAAGAGTTCCATCATGAAAATATTTTACTTCCAGAAAAAATTTAATTGAATAAAAACATTGCATCTTTTTCAGCAAAAAAAAAAAATGAAACATGTAGTCACCTTGCTCGGTAATTTAACACTAAATTTAAATTATTATATTAATAAAATGTTATGTTTGTGTTACCTAAATATATAAATGCATACTTTGGGAGTAATAAATATATCTTGAGAAAAAAGGGAATTGTTTTACTTTCAGACAGATAAATCCTAGTTACTACACCCAAAATACCTCAGTAAATAGATATCTATTCGAATAATGAATGCAATGTCATTGAATGTAATGTCATTTCTTACATTTCACAACAAAATTTAAAATCACATATTTATCAAAAATATATTTTTGATCAATATAACTGTAAAAACATGTACACAACCTAAAATATTAATGTCCTTTGTGTTTTAGTTTTTATATTAATTAATAACTAAAAATGAATATTATTTGATGTAATTACATACTTTCAAAGCAATCGAAATAACTCTTACTTTAAACACAAAATTACATACATAAATATGTGTGTGTCAGAAAAAGAGGGTTTTATTTGCATAGCTGAATACCTCCCTCCTGATGAGAATGGAGGATAAAGATATTATATGTATCCCAATTTTAAATTTACTTTTGGCAACTTTTTTAAAAGCTATATTTATTATTTTCAAATTTATTTACTTCTTTATATATATATATATATATATATATATATATATATATATATATATATATATATATATATATATATATATATTTGAAATATTTGCAGAGAACTCCAATAGATATTAGTTATATTTCTTAAAGAAATAAGAAATTTTAATCATGATGAAGATCTCGTAGATAATCTCTAGATTCTAGAACGTTCACAGTGTGCTCAAGAAGTTCCGACATTATTAGTGTAAAATCATTTTCATTCCCATTACCACAGAAGAAAAGCAAATAATATTTTGTGTCATATACATATGAAATGAATTCTTGTTCAATTTTCAGCCTAATCATTCTTACGCGCTCCAATGAGGCAAAACCCTGCATGGTTTTACCTTAAAAATTATGAAATGACCCATTCAGGAGTAAGATTTGAATGGTATTTCCTTCACAAACAGGGCAATATTTTCCACGATTTGTCAAACATCAAAAGGAAATGGAAGTCATGACTGAAAAGCCTCACCCCCTCCCTTCTTGCGAAGTCTAATGACTTCTTTGTCATCAACAATGAAATGACATCAGACATTAATAGGTGCCTCGGCGCTGACGTCAAAGCGTCATTGGTGTATGAATACCAGGGCTTAATCGGACAGATAATGACTCCCCCGAGTCCAACCTCTGCTTTGACAAGTTGGCGAATAGGAACTCCCAAACTCCACATCCCTTTAGATTAATGGATATTCCCAGCCCATTATGATTCGTTAAATAAGAATGGCGGTCCAAAAACGTAGACATGTTCAGTATTGATGACTTCGGGGGGTTATAGAAAAGGCGTGAAAAGTTTATATTCTGTTGTCTGTAGCAGAGGAAGCATCAATTCATTGTGATTATAATATATGTTAGTGATAAAGTGTAGAAATATTATCCTTCAGATTAACTCAAGGAAATGTATAGATCATGGGTTCTCAAACTTTTTTTCGTGGACCACTTTCAAAGTTTTACTATTTTTGGTAGACCCCCTGCTGCTACATTTCTACTTTATTCCCAAAAATCCTAAAAAATATCACCCTAAATTGGGGTTGTTAAGAAAAAAGTATCACATTTTCTTTGTGCTCTATTTATTAAAATAATACTTGTAGTTATACAAAATTATAAACATTTATTATTAAAAAAATCAATAATTGACAAAAAATCAACAATGAACTCTGAAATGTAAATCAACAATAAAAAATAGTTATACTTTTAATGAAATGAATGTACTTGATGAATTGACAGCAAATTATCAATATTTGGCTTCAGTTTTGTAAGAAGTAATCTCAAATCTCCCCGTTTTGTTATGTTCAATCTATTCCTTTTTTTTAACAGGTTGGTAACGGCAATGAAACATCTTTCGACGAGATATCACCAGGGAAACCTTATCGAAAATTTCCTTCCTATTTCCCACAGACCAGGATATTTTTCGGAGATTTCTGCCTGCAGCCAAAATAATTGATAGCCTTTTTTTAAATTTCACTTTCAGTTCCTCGTTGGTGCTGAGCTCAAGTAGCTCTTGTTGAAATATCACATTCGCTTCTTCTGTTTCATCAAATGCGGTTTTCATCCATGGTGGTATTTCCATCGTCAGATATATTTTTGAAGTCACCATGTACTGTGTTTAAATGTTGAGCGTAAGTCTGAATGTCCTCGTCAAGACATTCTGTGACGAAAGTGTTCTGACAAATGTGTGTGTGATTCTGACATTCAGTGTGGAAACTGGGAGAATTCGCGCTGACTACTCTTTTGCTTCATGAATTTCAATTTACCAAGTACACTTGTACTATTATCTATTATTCTATTCAATTCTATGTTAGAAGTGAGTCTCGAATATTTTTGAGTATCTACCTAGTGAATGATGCTACCTGCCTACGTTGATGGGTAAATCCAAGCCAAAATTTTTGTTCTTTATTATGAAAACCAGAAAATGCTTTGTAGACACCCACTTGCAGCTTGTGAACACCAGTTTGCTGTTTACATTTACGTGGATCCCCGTGTGGTCTCTTATGCACCCCTGGGGGTCCACCTGGAGCAGTTTGGAACCCATGGTGTAGATTAACCAGGGTATTTAATTTAAATGCCAAAAATTGCTTGTTAATGTATTGGTTAAAATGAAATATGATCTTCGCTGGTTTTTTATAGTCACCTTTTGCATGTAATGGCCCTAATTAAACCGGGGCCTATAGTTGAAAATCGACACAGAAATACTCTAAGCATCTAAGCCCAAAGATGGATTCGATCGCCAAACTGTTGAACTGAAGGCACAAATAATTTTAACCCCCTTAGCTACCAGTTCTACAAGATCTTTACTGGAATCACAAAAGCGCTTATGCCCGCTTAAATTAGTTAAAATGTTATGCATTTATTTTTACATACTTAAAGAATAAAACCAATACAATCAAATAATCAAAAATTGTTTCAAAGAGTCATCATCAATCAATTATAAAACTATTGGTATGGTATGCTTATAGCTCATAAAATTTTAAGATTGTCATAAAAATTTAATTTACTTGGAATATATAAAAGATATTCTTAATTTCTTGGTCTATTTTTTATTTTGAATTTTTTCTTTGAACATTTCATAATCGAACTTGAATGTGCAATTAATTCTTTATGCTGATAATTCTGAGTAACAGAATGCTTACCCTTATTCCTGGTTCTTCATCTCCGAGACGTTCTTCTGAATATCTTCGTAAATTACAGGAAAACCTTAAGAGTGTCATAAATCTTATGCATTTCTTCATAAATTACAGGTCAATTTTAATGTGAAAATTTTATTTTGTAGAATCTAAGATATTCTAAATTTGTTGGTCTACTTTTTTTTACATGAATTTCCTTTGAATGTCGTATAATCGAGCCTTAATTTGCAATTAATTGTTCATATAGATAATTTTGGGCTGCGTTGAATGGAAATACTTAATCATGGTTTATAAATTTCGTGAGACATCTTAAGATTTTCTTGGTAAATTGCAGAAAATTTTAAGAATGCCATGAAATTAATTTATTGGATAAATTTTAAAATACTAAATATTTAAATTTATTGATCAACCTTTTACTGTGAATTTGCGTTGAAAATATAATTCGCTTTATTGTTCCATTGTTTGATGGTGACTAAGAATTCGGTTTTTTCTTCGTAAATTACATAAAAGATTTTTGTACGTCGCAAAAAAAAAAAAATGTTTTGTTTTAATTTTAGAAACTTTAGTTTATCTATATATTTTTTAACCTGAATTTACTTTGAAAAATGTATAAATTATGCTTCACATAGCCATTGACTCTCAGTGATGGTAACCATGAGTAAGGAAATGTTGTGGTTTGCTCTTAAATCAAACAGAAAGCTTTATTATACCACGATTTTTTTATAAATTATAAGATTTATTTCAAGTTACTTAAGAAAATTTATAGAGATTTTATAACTATAATTTCATTGAAATATTTATAAATTAAGATTCATTTTAACTCTGTAGTACTATGCTGGTAACTTTGATCTAGAAAACGCGATCTTTTGCTCATAAATCAAAGGAAAGTTTTAGTTAGGTGACGAAAAGTTTAATAACCATAAAGTGACTGTTTCTTTCGCTCCAGTTGAGATCATGATTACACCACTTTATTACAATTCTTATCGATTAATAATATCTATTACGTCAGATCTACGTCACACATACGTTTTATCTACTTCATATCCTATTGAAACGACATCGTCACTCCGACTTGTCGACGAATTTGCTACCTGCTTTCAAATCGCATTCTTCGAGAGGCAGTAAACAAGACGAAATTCACCATCGAATGTCTGAGAATTATTAGGGATGAGAGAAAAATCCATTCATGATTTTTACTAGTATTTAAGAAATATTTTTAACTATAATTTTTTCCATCTATGAAAGTTTTCAAAATTATTAATATACCTGTTGTTCTAAATAATTAGCTTTCAAATTTTCAAATCTTTAGTAGTATTGCGATAAAAATTTACCGTACGGGCACCCTTGGTGAAATTTTCAAAAAGTCGCCAAGGTGACCGCATGACGAATTTCCGATCGGGAAAAACGGCCGAAGGAAATGAATGAAATAGTGACAAATATTTCCTACATTGATGGTATCTAACAATATGCTCAAGTAAATTTTCAGAACTAACAAAAAACGTAGATTTATAGAGTTCAAATAACAATGGTAAAATAATAAAGTTGATACGTTAAATTATACATAAAATGTTTTGATTAAATTTTATATTAATGATTTTAAATCGCTAAATATTCATGAGAAATTAATGACAAATAGGTTTGCCAAAATGCTAGTCTGATAGGTTTCCAGTAAAAATGCTAGCCAAATTTTGCGCCAACAAACGCGTCAAGGGTTACCGTACAGTTACAGTAAAATTGATCCGATATTGCTTCCAAAATTAAACTCGTTGAAAATACAACAGATGAAAAAGCAAAATAAAAAAAAAGACAAAACATCCACTTTATGATTAATTTAAACGGTTAATCTGTGCATTGGGTACCCTTTCCTCGCCAAATGGGCAATAGATGAGCAAAGCTTGGTAACCCTAACCATTTCAACCTAAATGCACTCCTTGTGGCAATTCTGTCTTTTTTGTTACATTTTGTTATACAATTATATGTGTATTTTTTGTTATACATTTCGTAAAAAAAAAACCGTCTTTGCTTTCGTTGCCATACCAAGGGTGAAATTCTTTAAGAACACGGATTTCGGTTTCGTCGCCATAGAAATGCCGTTTTTGCGTAGTGTCTCTCAAAGCATTCAACTCCGCGAAGCAACAAGCAAAAACCCGCCAGTTGGCAACTTTTTGAAAATGCGCCAAGCATATTTTCACCGTTTAAATTGGCAAGGATGGTTTAAATTTTTAAAAATTCCATTAACAAATGGAATTTTAAATTAATAATTGCAATATTTGTGAACAATCTCTTTTAAATCTTAAGGTTCACGTCTTGCTTACGCCAACATTTTTTTATTAATTTTTTTCCACAAATTTTAAGTTTCTGAGTTTGAGCGACAAAAAGAAGAATAGTCCAAAGTATAATTGCGTGTTATCCTTAAGAAAATCAAAGATCCTTGAAATTAAAAGATCGAAATTGTAAATTGTTAAATGAAACCAAGCTACTGGGGCGCGAATTTGGAATCGCTAGGAGCGAAAAGTAGACAGACTCGCTGCACCATTGAAAGTGATGAGTCATATTATGTGAATGATAGTGATAGTCTGCCACAGATCTACAAACTGAGTCTGTCACGCATGATCCAGTGTTATAAGCCATTCAACGTCGTCTGCAGTTGATATCTGATAGTTTTCCATGTTAAACACTGTTGAAATCGTTCTCATTATTTTAAGAAAATACTTTATAAAAGAAATACGACAACTGTGTGTGTGTCCTCATTGATCATATAGTTGTCTAGCATAATATTTATATTGCGTTTCTCTCTCAGCATTGTTTTTATTTTAGTTAATATGTACTTTAATTCAGTAAATACACTCAGAATTAGAATTTATAATTTACATCAAATTAATCAGATCATTGAAACAAAATGAATTGCAGTACCTTATCAATGAAGCCTTCTTAAAATGCATTTTTGTCATTTTATTTTACAAATGGTCTATAAGATGGATGAGTTTATTAATGCATTTATAATTTTGTAGATTTTGTAAACTGAATAAGCGTTTTGATGTATCAAATACCATAGAAACATAAGATATTTGTATTCACTGAAAACAATTTTTGGAGAACAATCCTTCTCGTAAATTTTGAAAAAAGAATATTTTCTTTTATCTAATATATGTATAATAAAATATTTTTCTTGTTTTCTTTTATTTTTGGATGCACCTTTTCACTTCTATTATTAACATTTGATTATTTTTACACTCAAATTCTGATAAAAAGGGTAGAAAATTTATAGTAAATCCTGGCTGATTTACTATCGAAATGTTTTATGTGGAGAGAACTTTTTCACAGAAAATTCTTTATCTAATGACTTCATATAACTGCTTAACAAAAAATGTTGCTCCATCTTCAAGGCTCCTCTACTTCGCATACGCGTTTAATGAAGATTTTCATGGACTTGGAAATGAATGAGGGACACCAAACTTTCAGTCATGATCTGTTGACTTAACGGATATCATCCATTATTTTGTTCCTTTTCTAGCCAGTTAAAAAGAGATGGCATATGCTTGCTAACCCTTTGTACACTCACAAAACACCATTCTTCGTGGCTTAATGTTCACAGCGTCTTTCACGTTTGACTGAAAACCATAGGCGCTTATGTAGCTAATGGTGCGAAGAAGGAAAGACATGGAAAACAGAATAGAAAGATATTATTTTTGCAGATAAATCCTGCTTCTGCCTGCAACACGACCGGGATCGGATTCGAGTTATAAGACACCATAGTGTTAAACTGCTGCACCGTTTGTGTTATGCATCTACACTAGGTACCATGACTTCTAGAAACATTGTATTTCACTTCCGCATCACTCTAGTACATATTGCGGCCACACTAAACAGTGGGTGTTGCATCTCTGAGGAGCAGGAGCCCCTATTCTTCCCCTATATTTTCAGCACTTGTTATCAAATATATTTGACCAAGAAAATGAGCGACCACCCATGCACACAACGTTCAAGAACTCTTTCTTTATCTGCCAAATTGATTTGCTTCCTTGAGCAGCTTATTTTCCTGATCTGTTGGCAATCGAAAATGTTTTATCCATGCTTTTACAACAACTGGCCCAGGATACACTGACACTGCTACACGCTTTTCCTCTAAGTGAAATGATACCTCTGGGGGTAAAAGGCCAAATATTGAGGATCCTCTACTTGGTCCTTGCTTCAAAATCACAAAGAATCCACCCGGGTGCTTCTTTCTAACTAGTATAGCGCAACTCAGGGCTAGGGACAGGGAAGCGTGCTGATGCAACAATAAAAACAGCACCAGATGAACATTAACATTTTTACAAGACGCGTGGACTTCTGTAGCCCAAAGATATATCCAAAGCGTTGTTGATTCTGTGCCGAGGGTGGCAGTGGTTATAGCCAATAATGGCGTCTATACAAACTAGAGACTTTGTGTCCTCAGAGCTAGAAACCGGGGAGGATGCTGATCCAATAACAACAGATTTTCTCATCATCAACGTTTTACCAGAACACATAATTTATATTATTTAATCGTTATTTATTGTGTTATCTGCCAAGTAAATTTTAGTGATACCTCTGGTTTTACCAGATGTTGCCCTTTGCGTGTCTAGCAGTTTATTTCATGCCAATTCGATTGTTATTGTTCTCTTATAATCTTATCTGATTATTTCCTACCTAATAAATGCTGAGAATGTTCCACTATTGAGATAACAAGTCCAAACAAACAATAAAAATTAAGTGAGTCATTCTAAAGATAATGAATTTCTCAAGCGGCTTTTTGCTCCCAAATGTATATGAAAGCATTTGAAATGAAACTAAGCGAAATTTGATGGATGAAATTGAAACACGTATTCCTGCTTCGAAGGCAACAAGACAATCATGTAATTAGCTTTATCCAGTTCCATAAATATTTTTTAATAATTTTCCCCTTATCCATAATTTTCATTGACTTGATTTTCAAATTCATCTTCAATTTATTTTCAAAAAATAATTAATTTAAAAATATTAAAAACATTCTACCTAAATATTAAAGAATCACAAAAAAAAAAATATTATTTAAGTAATATTTCAAAAATAAAAACTATTTCAGATTATATTTAATGAATTCTTGTCAGTATTATATAGATGTGTGTGTGTGTGTGTGTGTGTGTGTATTCGAAAATAAAATTTGGTGGAAAAAATTGCAGCAGTTTATCTCTGTCAAAATGTAAACATTATAATAATATGCTTAAACCACAATAATCATAGAATTCTGTAGTAGAAATAAAAGTTTATTTTTAAAATTGTAATCATGATTTGATAAAAGAATCCGTTGGAGATAAATGTTAAAAAAAATTATAATCTTATTCTAATTACTTATTAAAGCTTAACGCAAAGCGATAGAACTTTTTTTAATGAAAAACTACATTGCAACAATTTTATTTTAAAAATAAAAACGAATCTTATTTGCAGACGATTGGAAATTAAAAATTATTTAAAAGAGATTTTGGCAACAAGGGTAAAAATTAAAAAAGGATCTAAGTAGATTTTAATTTCGGTATGCGTGATAAGGAACAACTATACCTCTTTGTACTATACCAGCCTTAAAATATTTAAATAAATAAAATAAATTTTATAAATTCCTTATGTATATTTTTAATCTTTAAAGTGTACTATAGACTACGATTTTAATAAAATTACGTCATTGATTTATAAAAAAAGCACAAATATTTCTAAGTACTGCGTAAAATCAAATATTTTTTTAATCTTTCGTCAAATTACATTTATATGACTTCCATGTAACTGCTACTCGGAGAGTGGAAAACAACTTGGCAGCTCGCCAAAAATATAAACCGTCCGAATGTAATGAACTGCTGACCTAAGAAATGGCGCTCTCTCGTTCTCCAATTCTATATTTATTTTAAAAAGAAATTTATGTAAATTCGAGAATGGAAATTTTAAATTTTTTATCATTTGACATTTTGAAAACTTTCGTAAGTCTGATAGCTATTCTTATCTCTCGTATTTCTTGCGAGTAATATTTCAGTATTCAACAATTAATATTCATATTCAAATTCTCCGCGTGTAACATACATATCAGTATATAATATATAGCACAATATATTCAAATTCTATCCTGAGATTTGATTAAACATTTTAGTAGATATGAAGAGAATTATCGTTAATTAACAAAGTGTTTTTCAATGTTTAGTTTTCATCCTTGCACACAAATTCTTTTATTTAAAATACATTATTAAAAATGGTGCAATATTTTTATTAACGTGTTTTTCTTTCAGAATATATTTATTATTTTTACTAAATGCTTTTAATATCATTTTTACTAAAAATTAATGTCTTTTTAATCATAATAAAATAATATTTTTGAATTCAAAGGATAATTTATTACCACAAAGTTATTCATTAAAATACAAATGCCTTATACATAATTAGAGGGTATTTTTTTTTTTTTTTTTTAAGGATAAAGTGGTTGTTTCTTTCGTTCCAGTTGAACATCATGATTAAGCCTATTTATTACATTTCTCATTGGTTTAAAATATCCATGATGTCAAATAACATTTCATCTATGTCACACAATTAATTACGACATTGTAAATCCGACGTGTATACGAATTTGCTACCGGACTTCAAATCGCATTCTTCGCGCGGTAGGCGAAATCCACCATCGAATGTCTCAGAATACTGTCGCGCGCGAAGTTCATTTTATTAGCAAAACGATTTATATAGATTCCGAAGCATTGGTTTGAAAAGCCGTTTTCCATTGATTCAAGCTATTAACACGTTGACAATTGAACAGAAGAAAAAGCAAGTCTTTATTCTAATATCCGTAACGCGATTTAATGACATGATGACCAGGACGTCATATCATATTGAGACGACTTTACAAATTCAAATTGTCGACGAATTTCCTGACTGCCTTCAATTCACATTCTTCGAGCGGCAGCAAACAAGGCGAAGTTCACCATCGAATGTCTGAGAGTTGTGTCGAAGTTCATTTTGTTGATAAAACGATTTCTTCTTATATAAGGACCATCATCGTCTAGAGAAACCGTCTTCCATTGATTCAAGCCATTAACACATTGACAATAGAACATAAGAGAAAGCAAAATGAAAAAGATGAGACAAAACATTCAATTTATAGTTAGTTTAAATTTTGGCAAGATTTAAATTCTAAAAAATTTCATTACTAAATAGAATTTTAGGTTAGGTCACGACAAAAAAAAAAAAAAAAAACTGTTTTGGAGCTTTATGTTCATAGACTTATGTCTCGCACTGAGTAAGACTAAGTTTTTATCTGAAACCTAAACAAGATTGATAGATTGATAATTTTGAAGAATTGATTGAAAATCGATACGATGAATCGTAAACAATGAAGATAAACAAGGCGTTTGATGGACAAATGACGAGAAAAGTAAGACGTCTGGAAAAACAAAGACAAGAATGAAATTACAGCCTATTCATTTGTTTAAAAAAAATGCGTTGATTTTCTCTTTAGGAAAAACAAAGACAAGAATGAAATTGCAGCCTATTCATTTGTTTAAAAAAAAAATGCGTTGGTTTTCTCTTTAGGACTCGTTGACAAATCTAAGTAAATGTTTCAGAATAAACATTTTTGGCCACAGATTATTATTTGAAATCAGAAATATCGTCTGTTTCTTTTAAATTTTTTCTTCTTTCAAAATGTCACAAGTAAACAACTGTGGATTGAAATAAACATTTTTGCGATTTCCGAACAGAAATATTCTTATTCAAGAATTCAAAAATGTTCTGAAATACATGGTATATTAAAATTTCTAAGTGAAAAATATGCAACATTATTAATCGGACAGGTAAAACTTGCAATTACTATTTCTACATGGAAGGAAGACTCCAAACGAATATCCGAAAAAGGTACGTACTGTTTCAAATGATTCTAAAGGGAAATTGCTGATAACAAGAGGGAATCCACCAACACAGAAATAAATTGCAAAGTCTTTTGATATATCTGTAGCAACAATAAACAAAATAATAAGCCAGAATTTACTACTTAAAAAAGCTTAAAAAAAAAAAAAAAAAAAAAAAAAAAAAACATAATATTTAACAGCTTTTGCCGAGACATGTGGCTCAACTCAAAACATTTTGTAGAATCCTGTATGAAAACCATTTAGCAGGAAATAAATGGAAATGCATTGTGACCCTTGATAAAGTATGGGTTTACCTAAATGACTGCAACAAAAAAATATCTATTTACAATAGAAAACGAGGAGAAAGAATGTACAAACCTGGTTCCGTCAATACAAAGAAAGTTTCAATAAAGGGTTTATGATTGTCGTAGGTTTCTCCTACAATGGGAAATTAAAACGAACAATGTAAATCAAAGAATGGAAAAAAGTGTTAAATCGACTCATCATACTATCAGGAGAATTTGTTACGTCCAATATTTACAGAAGAAATTCTGCTTCTTTATCCCAATGAATTTCAAAGAGTGAAACTTCATCAAGACAAAGCTACAAGTCATACTTCGAAAACTACCACTACATTCCTTAAAAAATGAAGACTAATACAAGTATTACAAATATACCTTTTCAACATACTTCTGAAAATTCCCCAGACGTTTGACCTATGGACTATTGTGACTTTGGTCTGTTAAAAGGAGCTCTTTCTAAATGAAAATCCACCACGATAGAAGGACTCTGGAAAGTGATGGAAGAAAATGGAAAGCAATACCCTAGGAATTTTTATGAAAAGCTCTTCTATCATGGAAATCACGATCCAGACGAATAGTCCAAAAAAAAAAGGCTATCAAATCGAACATTTAAACAAATAGTCTTCACATTTTATACATTAATTTGTACATTATTTTTACATTTTATACATTATTAATTTAACGGATGTTCTAAATATATTCTAAAAATGTGTTAATACCCTCTGTATTATGGAGAAGGTCTTCAGCTGAAATCGAGTGCAGTATAATACTTCTATTAATGGCCAATTTTGCAAGAACGCCTACTTTTTTGTTCACAACAATTCAAGAATAACCTGAAATACAAACTAATTGAATAGATTCGCAAATCTTAGTTGCATTTACTAAAGCTAATCCGATGTATTGAAAGATAATTGGGGAAGAAGTTGAGAGAGTTTTCAAACTGTTTAGACAGGATAAGGAGTCTGATAATATGACATAGTTGGAAGGAGAAATACAGAATTTTGTCAACACCAGATATAAGTCAAAAGCCTCTGCAGTAAAAACAGAATTTAAGTTAATTTGTCCGGAGACAAAAGTGATATTGCTTCTGTTATAAACAGCGATTTCAAACTTATTGTCTTTTTAGACGCATCAGTGATTGGACCAGTCAGAAGTACTATGCAGCTCAAAGAGGTCATTGATAGTATTTGTGCGAAGATTTTTAGTCTGAAAAGAATATTTTCTATAAGTAAGACATTTAAATTAATATTATCAGAGGCTGGTTAAGGAATTCTTAAAATATTTGATTCTTGAGTTCCATTTTATTCGAGTCACTTTTTTCGTTCGCAAAGACAAAGGAAGAGCACCAGAGATTTGGCTATATGACATTGTTTTTCACAAACTACCACATGGAGATCTGGTGATACAGCAAGGTTTCTAATGTATATCCTTGTAGAGAGAAAGTTTTGTCGTACAGAAAGAGGTAAGACCCCTGCTTCTTTTAGAAGAAATGGAATAGGTGTGCAGCGTGGAAGACCTGAAGCAATTCTAAGAACTGAGTGATATATCGGGTCCAAGACTTTTCCGTCGGATAAGCTCGCAGATGTAAATACATGACATCCATAATCGAGGCTACTTTGTAATGAAGGACTGAACAATTTGAAGTAAGTGATTAGTTTTTGCTCCCCATCTGTTAAAACATTAATTTTCTTCTCGATGAATTTTTTTCATCTAAAAATTATATTTGAAGTTTAGTTTATTAGTAAAATAGAATCCCAGAATTTTTATATGTTTAAACCAAGAGATAAGTAATTGGTTGATAGTTAGTTCAATGGAGATTTTTGGAAGAGAGAAAACTCTAACTGAATATTTTGAGAGATCATATTTTAGTTTCCATTCTTTACACCTTTGTTCAAATTTCATGATTGCAGTCTGTATTTATCGCTGAAGATTTTCTTGTGGTGAATGAGAAGCCAAAAGGATTGTGTCATCAGAATAAATAAAACATTTAATGTCAGGAGAGAGAACTTCGTAAATATCTGACTTATAAATCATTAAAGGGAGGAAGAACACTGCCTTGAGGGACACCTCTATTAGAGAAGGTGGGTTAAAATAAAGTTCCACACCATTTCACTTTAAAACTTCTATCCGATAAAGAATTCAATATCCAATGAGCAGCGTTTCATCTGATGTCAAATTGTAGGAGCTTATAAATAAGACCGTCTGGCCACACTAAATCATAAGCTTGATATATGTCTACAGTTGCATGATATATTTTCTCTGTAAGCGCAAAGCAATAATATGAGGATGAAGCATAGAAAGAACATCGTCACATCCTCTATAAGGCATAAATCCATGATGATTTGGATGAAAATATTTGGAAATGGCGACATAATTTATAAGACGATTTAATATCATGCGTTCCATGACCTTACATAGAACACTTGTAAGAGGTATTGGGCGATAAGAATTCAGTGATGTTGTATCTTTCCCAAGTTTTATTATTCGAATTATGATGATTTTTCTCCAAGATGATGGAACAGCATCGCTTAACCCAGAGTGACAATTAAGGATCGTAAGGCTATGTATGATAGACCTTTCAAAATTTTAGCTGATATTAAATTTAGGACCAGTTTAACTATTTTTGAATTTAGAAATCGACATTTGAACTTCTGAACCTCTGAGAGAAAGAATGCAGAGTTTTATTCTAAATTAAAATTTAAACTTAAATCGAGAAGTAGTACTTCGGTTTCAGATTGACGAGCATAAAATTTGGCAAATAAGTTTGCCTGATCTATAGTGTCCGAAATCATTGAAGTTTCGCCAGCAATCAGAAGATGATGATATTGGTGAGATAGCAGATCTATTTTTAAGCCTTTTAAGAATAGAATAAATGTCTTTAGATTTACCAGCATTTGTTATCGTTTTATCCCAAAAATTTCTGGAAAGGATTAGAAGTAGCTGATGAAGTTTTGAAGAAATCCGTTTGTACTATATCCACAGAGTTTGATTAAGAGAACTTTTCGCTTTCCTCCAAAGTTTTCTTTTTGACTCAAGAGATAACAATATTCCGATGTCCATCATAGAGGATAAGACTTTAATGGAAATTTTTGCTTTTTCCTGAATTTATCAAGATAGTTTTTGCATAAAATTTGGAACTGATCTACAGAAACTAATCAATTATCAGCAATTTGTGTGTTTATTAAATTGAAGAAATCAGTCCATAAAATTCCATTGTGGGAAGTATCTTTCTAATAATCGTTATTGTAGATTTTGACACTTGTTTGAACAGGGACATGGTCACTACCATAAATATCTAAACAGACTGAGAAAGTACAAAAAGGAAAAATATCAAGAGAAACAAAGTTATAATCGATAAGAGATGGTCTGTGGTGGAGTTCGAAATAAGTAAGCTGAGAAGTATTTAAAAGACAAATGTTGCTCTCCAGTATCCAATCGAGGAATTTTGAAGATTCAGTAGTGTTTGAATAACTACCAAGCTCGAAACTTCGTACAGTAAAATCTCCAGTTATAATAACGGGAGGATGAATATTTGATAAGACGCTATGGAACCAAGAACTTGAAATTTACCGTGTGGGATGTATACATTTACTAAAATAAGTGAGATGATTTGTATATAATAATTTTTTATAGCTGAAATTTCTGTATCTTTATCTTCTGAGAGGGATATATTTAATACTTGCACAGGTAGAGATTTATACACAGCAAAAAGAAGACCTCCATCACGTCTATCTTGCCCATCTAATCGAATTATTGTTTTATTACAAATATTTAAAATAAATTGGAACTTTTAAGAAACGTTACTTAAATTACTAGGACATCGGAAGATTGAAAGTACGGAAGCTTTACATACGGATGCTTAGATAGAATGTTTTCTACATCTCAAGAAACTAAATTGAACATATTAAATAAGGCAAAAAACGAGAACAGTTACTTGAAATCAGTAAAGTTCGTTCGCAGTAAAAGAATTTTTGAAAAAAAAATATGAATGTTTTAAGCTTTCTTCCTGAATCAATTCTTTCTTCTATGTTAGGTTCTGAAAATTTAATATTTGGTTGAGGAGACTTTATAATAGATTTTTCGGGAACTATAATTTGCTGATTCTCAGAATTATTTGGACTTTTTTTTTACTGGATAGCTCTTGCACGACTCTTTCTTGGAGGAGATCTAGAAACTGGTCTAGATGGATTCAAACATGTTCGCATACATTCTTTCATGAATGAGAACATTTGATCTTGTCTAGCCTGTATCGCAAGTAATTTTGCTCCAAATATAGAAGACATCTATGTCACTGATTTTTTTATCAGTTATTTCAATTTGATTCGGCAAGAAAATAAGATGACTTTTGGTTACACTGGAGTAAAAATCTGGTTTTTAAAGATTTATTATAACGTCTTCTACCCTCCGTAAATTGAAGGTGGTTCGTGTTTTTAAAATACAAGAATTTTTTTTTCTTTGAGCCTCGTAGGGCTGGAAATGTCAGTAGCTGCATGATTTCGCTGACACTTTATATATTTACGTGTTTTACTGACACAGAGTCTTTATGGAATGTTCCACAGATTTTACCTAGGAAGAAATCTTGTTTGCATTTTTTCGTAGGGTAGAGTGTATTTATAGCATCCTCCACATTGACGAACGTTATCAATAAAAGAAGAAATTGGAATGATGGAATAGAATAAGTTAATAGTTTGAGGTAAATAATGTCCAATGACGCTCACCAAAATATTTTCGCTCAGTTTTTCAGAATTCTTTTTTGTAAATCTTTGTAAGTCCAATATCGCTAAGCCATTCTAAACAATTTCTTCGCCAACCATATATAAACGTCGATCTACATTTATTTCTCTTGTAAGAAATCTTGAAGACAATGTATTCAGACTGAAACATGGCGTTAACATGTATTCCAAGAATGTTGGATATCTTGCTTATTTCTACAGCAGTATCTGGGCAATTAGTTTCCAATAGAAGCTTACCTTGACTGGTGTGTTGAATTTGTATTACTTTCTTGTGATTCTTTACAAGTGGAATTATTTCTTGCTTTAAATTATAAGGTTTTTTTGAATAGATGGAGTACCATCAGTGGAAGATAGGAAAATGAAGAACTTAGTAATACCATTTTCCGCAGCTTACTGGATTAGTTGTGGAATAGAATCTTCGAAAATCAATAATCTTTAAAAGTTTATTTTTGGAATGCGCTAATCGCAATCCATATAGTCACTTTGAATCCATAATAAAAAATAAACAACATGTAAAAAATGAAAAGATTAAATAAAAAATTAAGTATAAATTAAAAAAAATACTCAATCAAACGCTAAACTAAAGCTAGATGATAATTTCAATAAAAAAAGGAAAAAGTATTAAAAACTTTAAAAAATGACAAAAGTATCAGAGTTCAAAATTAATGTATTTTCAATTTAGAACAATCCATCATTTTTTCATAGAATTTTAAGATTAAGTTAGGTTATTACAAAAAACTGTTTTGGAGCTTTACGCTCATAGGCTCATGGCTCGTATTTAGTAAGATTCAGTTGTGAATCCTAAACCTAGAATTTTAAATTAACAATCGCAATATTTGTAAACGATTTTTTTAAAGTTTGAAGACTAATACTTTGCTTACGCCAACATTAAAAACTTTCTTTTTTTCTTTTTTTACTTCACACTCTAATCACAAATTCTGATATTGAGCTACATCTATTATTGAAATAAAATACTCACATTTATTATATCACCATTTTCTATAGACTGAGATAACATATGACAAGTTATACTAGTTTGGAATCCATTTTAAGCTAGACACTGGACCATAAAATGACTAATAAACCTATAGCTTTTTCTGTACATTTAACTTCTAGTACGTACATTCATATACATTGCTGGCCACCGTAAATGCAACACACTAAAGGAAGCATGCAAATAACATGAATTTACAACATGCGTTAGTAGAGGTGAGGTATGCAAATGATTAGAATTTCTGCGCTAACGCACATCAAGCGTGAATGTGGAGCCACTTTAAAGTGCTTATGGCTTGGTGATTTCAAGTTCAGAAATTCTGTTTTTCTAGTGGTTCTTTCAAAAAACGATCAATTATGACTCGTAGGAAAGAGCGATCATTTTTTGACCAGGTATTCGAGTTCGACAGAGGAAGGGTAATGGCCTATTGAGATTGTGGATTATCATTCAGGGAAATCGGTAGTCGTGTTGGGCGAAACCAAATAACTATAATGCGAGTATGTGATTGTGTGATGCAGGAGGGCAGGACTGACATACGTCTGCGATTGCATCCACCTCAGTGCACCACTTCACGTGATGGAGGGAAATTGTGCGCTTGGCAGTGACGGATCGCTCAGCCACATCATGAACCGTAGCACAGCACATTTAGTCTGAAACGCAGCATCCAGTGTCTGCGAGTACTGTTCGATAGCGTGGAGAGAGGATGCTGAACAGCTGCGTTATGCACCATCACACTAGTCCTGCACCGGGTATTATGGCATGGGGCGGTATTTTACATCACTCTCGCACTCCTCTAGTACGCATTGCCCGTACTTTAAACAGCCAATAATACATATCCGAGGTGTTGGAGCCAGTTGTCCTTACTTATCTTCATCTTCAGGACTTGATCACTACCATATTCAATAGGATAATGAGCGACCACACATGGCACACATTACCCAAGAGTTCTGCGTCAATCGCCAGATTGAATTACTTCCCTGGTTGGCTCACTCTCCAGATTTTTCGCCAAATATGTGGTCCATGGTTGCTTAATGATTGACCCAGATTACATCCCCTGCTGCCACACCAGATCAACTTTGTCAACGTGTGGAAGCTACTTGGTCTGCTGAACCCTAAGAACACATATAAAGTATCTTTGGATCAATGCCGTGGCAAGTGGCAGCGGTGATCTCCAACAATGACAGTAACTCTGACTACTGATTTTGGCAGGAACCGCACTTCACCGAAATCTATTAATTTAATCATTTGATACTCGGTCAACACGTTATCCACGAATTACATTTTGTGGTGATATCTCTTGTCTTTCTTGGAGTTGCAATTTGGGTAGCCAGCAGTGTGTTTCAAAGCATATCAAAGCAAATATTGTTCAGCTTTCAAACTTTCGCACTAACATAGAAGAAAATACTTTAGATAATAATTGCAAGATCTACTTTTTGTGCTTCTGTTAAATTGTGAGGAATCCATCTGAAACAAATCTATATAGTAGGTAAATATAGGTGCAAAATCAAATGTTTTGCAGCCTGTGATATGCTGAGGACTGCTTCTATATTAAGAGAAGTGACATGCCAATCTTCCTCAATCATTTTCTGCACATCGTCGATGTTACTTGGAATCTCTACCGATTTTGGTTGTCCGCCATGAAATTTGTCACTCACGGAGGACAGACCACGACGAAATTCTGTAAACTTATAGTAAACAGTATTTTCAGACGGTGTTTCTGTACCAATCTTTTCACAAGGCAGTACAAAACATTCTTGTACACAAGGAAGCTTTTCTCAGAATTCTAAAAAAATCATCCAACGAAAATCATTACAAACCATTATTTCCCTTTTGCTCTGTTACTTGCTTCTCTAGAATACTCACTGTGAACAAAATACGGAGACAATTTACATACTACTGATTCCAAAGTAAAAAAAATACATAATAATGATGTGTGTGCTTTGCGAATATCCTGAAGACAAATTTCAGTTGTTGCTGTACCAGCATGCTTCTGTGTACCTAGCCTTAAGTTGGGCTCTACCAGTTACAGATATACAGCCGGATAGAGTCTTCATAATTTTGAATCAGTGACCAAACAGAAGACCCAAATACTTTGCCTGACATCCCCAGATGCATCATTTTACTTGGAAGACATTGCGATCATGCCCAGTTTTAATTTGCCAAGGCCACCTTTAGGAAACACTACAGATTTTTGGTTAAGTCAAGATTCGAACTCATGACCTTCCGATGATGAGAACTATACCCTAAAAACCTGGCTATCACGGCCCCTATTTAACGAATTTCAGTTGTTCCCTCTATTGGTCGCTTGTAAAAATAAAAAAGGCAACCCTCGTAAACTATAGAACCCACTCCGTATGTCCAAAAATGCCAAATTAAATTTTGTTTAGTAAAAGTGTAATAATTTTTTTTCACGAACACTTGCCTTTAATTGCAGGGAGCTTTCATTTATGATAGGTCTTCTTTTCAAATATTTCGAAACTTTTGATAGATTTTTACCGCAAAACCAACTTAATTTTTTTGCATAAATATTCATCAATATGCTAATGTAAAATAAGAAGAACTTATAGATTTTAGTTATTGGATCGGGAGTTAAAATTCACTCAAGTAATGTTCTCTCTCTCTCTCTCCCAATGAAAAATGGAAAGAAAAAATTCCATTTTATCCATCACTGCATAAAAAAAGAAGCGGGGAATAATCATTAAGATAAGGAAATCAAAATTGATGTGCTTATCTGATGAAATGATTATACTTCAAGGATTCAATGAAAGGAATGCTTCGAAAATGAATCATAAAATAATGATATTCGCTCAATAATAAAGATAGATTGCTTCGTGAATGTCAAAAAAAAAATTTTTTTAATGCTACTTCAGTTCTGAACTGAAGAAATATACATATCAAACAATCTGAGAAGTAAAAAAAATTCTGTAAGGAATTTGGAGGATTTACTTTGACATAGAAAACGAAACGCACTTTTTGGAGCAGAAACTTCTCAGGCTCGAATCTAGTAATTATCGAACAATAGAAAATGGACGCCATTCTATTGGTTATCTACTTCTTTATGGGTATAGGTGGGTACTTGAGGGTTATCTTGGTGTTTGTCTTAAGGCATGAATACTATCTACGAAAAAGAAATTTCAGTGCATGGTAAAAGATTACTTATTCCATCAGATGTGTGCATGGTGAAAACAGAAAAGCAAAATCCCTCCTTCGTTTTCCAACAGCAGAGTACCAAACTATACCATTATTATGAAATGCGTGAACTGCTGTATTTGTTCCTCCGTTAAGATTAGCAGAGTGAAGCACCATTTGTCGTGGGCAGTAATTGGGAGGGTGACCACTTTCACCCTTACTGGGTTGCTGGAGCTACATGGTTCGGGAAAGGGTCCTCTTTAATAGGTGATGTCCAAAGTCCTTTCATCAATTGATGTACTGTGGCGTGGATGTGGAGAGGAGGGTGCCAGTTCAAGTGTAAACTCGTTACCTGACCATAGTTCAAAATAACGAGGCACTGGTTAATGGGCGAGTAATACAAACCCGTTAACATATGGGTACAATCCAGGCTCGCCTTCACAGCAGTGTATGTATGTAAGCACTTGTACATGCATTACAAATAGAAAAATAACATTATTTCAGTTAGAAATAGGTCTGCTCACAGTATTGAATCCTCAGCATCTATGTTTTTGCATTTCCTGAAAATGTAATTACTTTGTCCTTCCTTTGTAATAGCTGTGTCCAATTAATATCATTCTTTTCATTTTGTTTTTTCTTTTTCTGACTACAATAATTTTTATGTCCCTGTAGTAGTATGCATAAAATTTGATTGGTAAAAATTCTATATATAGTTGAAAATCAGTAAAAAAAATAATGCAGCTTTCAAAAATAACTATATATATATATTCAGTAAAATGCAAAGTATAATTGTCTGAAATTGAGTGAGTATAGTAATTTAAGAAACTATACGTCATTTTTTTTTTTTTTAAGTAATGCTACAAATTATATAAAATTATTTTCTGTGTGTTATAGAGCATACTATAAGAAACCAAGAAAGTTTTTCATCGATGGTTTTCCTTTTAAAGGCACATCTTTTCATGATTTTAAAATTAGGATATATAAGTATAAGCAGAGTGTATGTCATTAATATGTTATTTAAGAAATTTTTGACTATTAGAAAGAGTTTCATATAATTGGATGCATTAATGGAGAAAAAATAAAATTATTCGGGAAATTAAATGTTTGAATGCAAAGTAATATATGATAAAGTAAAATGAATGATATATATATATATATATATATATATCTGTGTGCATGTGTGTTAAATTTAAGCTTAGTTAAACTAATAGAATAAGAGTTCTTTGATAATGTAACCTATTTAATACAGTTCTAAGTATATGAATATTCCCTTATTTATCCCTATATCTGAAGTCATAAAACATAGGCGCAAGTGAATTCCTCTTATACATTTAACAACCCCTATACGAACCTCCTTCAGTAAGATACAATACATAGATATCTGCAAACCACGATAAGAATCACAAGTATGTTACAGGTGGACAATTAAACTTCATTTCATCTTTTTTTAAATAATGCTGTTTTTTCAATAATCTAATCTAATCTAACACACACACACACACACACAAACACACACACACACACAAACACACACACACACACACAAACACACACACACACACAAACACACACACACACACACACACACAAACACACACACACACAAACACACACACACACACAAACACACACACACACAAACACACACACACACACACAAACACACACACACACAAACACACACACACACACACAAACACACACATATATATATATATATATAATTGCTTTCAAAACAAGTTTCTTCAGATTTTTCTTAAAGCTATTGTTTTATTTGACAATTTAAGTTATTTGTCATGAGTCCTTTTCGAAATTAGCGACACACAAGTACACATTTTTATACTGTAATTTATAACTCGGAATACAATAATTATATTATGTCGTCTAGCTCCAGAGTTATTAATGAAGTTTATTCGGCTGTACGCATCGTAGCGCACCTGTGCGCTTACTTCCTTGCCACGCTTACGCCAACTCGTCACGTGCTCCGAAAGAGAGCAAAAACACAAAATTAATAACAAGCCATCCACAACGAAAAATCAATGAATCGGAACGGGGTCATATCTGGGTGCAGAAGAACGGAAAACAAATAACGGTGAATGGGATTTTGACTGGAGGATGAGCCTCGATGGCAATCGTCCAATATTGTCACAGAAGACGATGGCTGACAATGTATAAAATAGAATGCCGTGTGAGATGTCTTATCAGATTTCCGATAATCTCAAGGAAACCAGGTTAAAAATAAAGAAAATGAAATAGTTCAACTGATGGAGAAAAAAATGTGTTACCGAACTTAAACATGGATATTAACTGAAATTGAATTTCATTTCGATAAATGGAATTTCATTCAAGCTTAATGGAAGTTATTTCGTTGTCGTATGGCAGCAATCAAAATATTGATCTTGCCAACTATTATAAAAACATATTCTAGTATTTCATTTCAACTACTTGTGAGGAATTTATAACCATAGAATTAATAATTTCTTTCGTATTCAATAATATTTCATATATTGAATCAGATTTTAGATTCTAGAGTATATTTTTGGATGTTTCTTTGATAAACATTTCTTCATAATAAGTGAATCAAAATTATTCCTTTTTCTTACGAATAGTATCTAAATATTTAGATAATTTAACAAATATTAAAATACCATTCAAAAAAATAATATTTTAATAAATAAAATCAATTCGAAAATTATATTAGTTTCTACCAGAATTTAAATGAATTTTAGATTATTAAAGTGAGAGGTGAAACGATATTAAACACAAACTGATGCTTTCATGTTTAAGCAAGAGTTTGTGTGTGTGTGTTTGTGTGTGTGTGTGTGTTTGTGTGTGTGTGTGTGTTTGTGTGTGTGTGTGTGTGTGTGTGTGTTTGTGTGTGTGTGTGTTTGTGTGTGTGTGTGTGTTTGTGTGTGTGTGTGTGTGTGTGTGTGTGTGTGTGTGTGTGTGTGTGTGTGTGTGTGTGTGTGTGTGTGTGTGTGTGTGTGTGTGTGTGTGTGTTTGTGTGTGTGAGTGTTTGTGTGTGTTTGTGTGTGTTTGTGTGTGTGTGTGTTTGTGTGTGTGTGTGTATGTGTGCGTGTGTGTGTGTTTGTGTGTGTGTGTGTGTGTTTGTGTGTGTGTGTGTGTGTGTGTGTGTGTGTGTGTGTGTGTGTGTGTGTGTGTGTGTGTGTGTGTGTGTGTGTGTGTGTGTGTGTGTGTGTGTGTGTGTGTGTGTGTGTGTGTGTGTGTGTGTGTGTGTGATTTCATAATAATTATTCTGAAGTTTTCTATACACTAATATTTTCCATCAAAAGTATTTATTTTGGAAATTCATTTTTCATGCTCATGGAATGGGTAAGCAATAAACATGGTGATATTGAAGAAAACTTGGTTGTGGTTTGTCAATCTACACAATCCTTTATTGATATATAGGTTTAATTAGTCCAAAAACTACGGCGTAGAATTTATTCCGAACCTATACAAACATCTCCTCCCAAGTTAGTTGTCGAAGCTTCGAACTTTTGCACTGAAAACCAATGAATAATGAAATGAAAGTGATTTCACAATTATCTGGCACATCCCTCACGGAAGAAAAGCTCTGGGGAATTAAGGAAGAGGTTATTGAATAAAATCGAGTTACAAAAGAACCTTTTTTTTATTTCTGGTGTCGTGTTTGAAGACAACTGTAGTCAGAATAAGAAACATTAAACAAGGAACAATAAAAGTAACATGAATTCAGATAACAAAACTGAAACTGCATTAAGTCCATAAATCGTTCATTTCGTGATGAGCTCTCCAGTATCCAGTGATGCCCCGCAGTCCAGGGCAGGGCAACTACCAAATTGTTCACATCCATTTGCTTTCGAATGTTGCACAGTTGCCAAAGAGAAATTGACAGTATTTTTATACGATGTAAATATTTAGAGAGACGATAGTGACCAGCAGCAAAGCAAAAAATAACACATTAGAGCATAGAAAAATACATTTGATAATGAAGGATAATGCTGAATACTAACAACATTCAAGAATGGTTTTTTGGTGATCCAGGGAATAATAAATTATTGGTTCCCGAAACAGGCAATATTCTTACGAAAATATATTTTTTAACATAAACTAAACTTAACTCTGTGATATGTTCCCATCTCTGTATTCTAAGCCCCTAGGGTGTGAAGCATAAATCCTGATTAGGTAGTCAGCCTAATGCGAAACCCCTAATGTTTAGCTCCCAAGCATGTTTGGTACTCAATTCATCAACTCACTGATCGGATGAAAGGCTGAGTCAACCCTGTCCAGTTGAAGAATCATACCTCTGACCTGTGCTTTGGGGGCGTGAAACGTTATCACAACCGGATTACTACTAACGCCACCACACCCTTTGTTGATTTCTATTTTTGACGCCCAGTAACTAACAGCTGATGAAACCAAACTAGAAACTGTTTTACGCCACTACTTCTTGATTATGATACGATCACGACAATTCCAAACTGACCCTGTATTTGCTCGAAGATTGCTGCTGTGACATTTTAAGTCTTAAAGTCTCACAAAAAATGTTATGTAACCAAGCGTATTGAAAAATGACAACAATACGTGTGACAGCTGCGGTTGCGAATAATATTAGTACAATAATACCTGTTATTATAGTACTCAGAAAAAGAAAAATGACGGAAAGAGGAATGGAAACAAATCTACGCCTTGCCTTTTCCTTCTTTATCCACCGAATCCATGGTTTCTATGTGGTATCACCAAATATACCAATTGCTCTGCATCTTTGGAGCAAAACTATACAAACGGATGAGTTGAAATCTGCCCTGACAGTCTTATAAAACTTTGAAGATCACAAGACTCTCGCATCATCTGTCACGCAATGTTACCAAAATGATGACAGCTATATAATATCTGAGCTATGTTAAAGTTATATACAAAATATTGTATGATATAGCCATCCAACTTGTCTAGTAAGGAGTGGGCCTGGCTGCGGATAAGGAGATAACGGGGTCGAATCCCGGTTCAGGAATGGATGCACTTTCTCTCACTCTCCTGTTTTTGTTCTTTCCTTCTGTGAATGGGTTGGGAATGACTGCCTACCCTATAAATGGGCACATATGGCTTGTGTGTATTGATGAAGTCAGACTCCATGCCAAATTAAAGTTCAGTTGGAAAGTGGAGCAGCGCACCCCATCTTGCCAACCTTACTGGCACAAGATAACAATAACAACAACACTGAATGCTACAAAAATTATGCTTGCTTTCAGTTTAATGAACAATAATACACTTCACCAAAGTGATGATGTCATAAATTAGGACAGATGGTGTCCTTCATACCGATATCTAGAGAATAAGAAAACTTGCTGCAGAAGGTAGCTTGCATTCTTCCCAAACCTGAATCCCATTGAATACTCTCATGATTGATGTAGCTCTGCTGCACATATACATCTTTATTCTTTTTTAATTAATTTTAGTTAATCATTTCAATATTATGTCATTTTAAAACTTAAAATTTTAAATTGTTCCCTCTGCATATAATTCATTTCGTGTCTCATAAATACACGTATGCACTTCATTTCTATTATATTTTTGTCATTAAGATTAGAACTTGTCAATATTTTAGCCCTTTTACCACATTACCTAAAAAGTGACCACTATAGTTTTTAAATTAACAAGTACATTTTGAAAGTTGTCTGCTTAAAGTAGGGTTTTTTTTTTAATGTTCTTTTTGGCTTATATTTTGCCTTATATATTTATTTTAATTGTTTTCTTCAGTGAAATTATTATTTTTATTTTTTTGCAATTTTAATGAACATAATTTTGTTTTATCAGATCTGACAGAAATAAATTGTTTTATTGATGAATATTCTTGCATTTAAAATTGATTTTTCTGTGGATAAAACAATAATTATATGTATATATATATAATTCCTGATATAAATAATGAATGGAAAGTTTAAAAATTTCGAGAACATTTTTTTCTACTTCTAAGAAACTTAGAAATCACTTTGTTATTCTGAAAGATTTAATTAAATATTTTATCGAACTATTTTGATTATATCTGCATATTGGCAGAATCATAAGAATAGTTATTTCGGTGGAACACAAAGTCAATATTTATTTCTTGTTAAACCTCGAAACTTTATCCATTAATAAGTCATCGTCCCACAAATTTCACAAGAAATTCTCAGTCAATTTAAACTTATTTTATCAAACAGATGTGTTATTGTTTATTTGGATATGTATTCGATTCAATTTTCCAGATAAAAATAAGGAATGCAAAAGTTTAAAGTGTAAATATATGTAATTGAAAGCATTAAAAAATCCACTTTCTATGAAAGACATTATTTAGTCTTAGAATAAAATGTCCATTATTATTATTATTCTAATAATAATAATAATGGGCATTTTATATCAAACACAACAGTAATATAATTTTAATGTTTATTCAAATAAATTAAATTTTTTCTCTTAACATTACAATTGATTATTAAAATATTTCTATAATAAAGTGACAAAACTTATATAGAATATTTTCCAAACAGGATTTTTACTATCAACATCATTAAAAAGTCTAAAACATCATGAAAACTGAGAATCATCTAATTTGTGTTAGAAATGTTTATTTACAGAAGTAGCTAAACATTAAAATATTAAATTATAATTAAATAGAAATAATTAGAGAGATGTATATATACACACATTTTAAACTGATATATTATTATAAATGCAAGAGTAGAACCGTAGTACATCTGATTAAAATTTCATAATTTTTCTTTTCATAAAGTGAGGCATTGTGTAAATAAATTTATTATTTTAAAAAAGTTATAAGATTTCAAACTGAATAGCGATAAAAATCAATGAAAAAAATAGAATCAAACCATTCAGATAAAATGATTTACATAACAATTACTTAGAGCAAGGCTGGCCTTAAAATTTTTATCTGCTAAAACGGCTATTTTTATGTAACATTGATAAAAGAAAATTAAAACAGTTAACAGATATTTTAAAAATAAAGCTTTAAATAAACGATTTAATTGTCATTCCATAATTCGCATATTTTTATGTCGCAAGGAAAAGTGAAACGAAAACTCCTGTGGCAGACATTTATACAGCATTTATCGTTCGTTGCTCAACACTGGCTTCGATGGGGTCTGTATTCTCGCACTGCAAGCAAAAGGACTCTACAGTGAGGTCACAGTTAATAACCAACACCGCTTTTCCAACGACTGAAACCCGTTGTGAAGCATTTGAACATTGTAACATATTATGTCACCCGGAATGCTTTCGCTGAATAGTGAGCTATTTTCACATTCACAAGGGAAGAGACCAGGAAAACACGAGGATAACAGGAGAATAGCTGTCCAGGATAAAATGAAGCTTAAAGGTGTTATTACTAATCTAAAGAAATAAAAGCTTCGTTTCATCTCCAAATTTGGATTGCGTCGTTTGATACTAATCTGAAATGTAATTAACATTCATTTGAGTTCCCGGTAAAGTTGGCTTATCCCACGATTTAATCAATTTAAAGCGATGTAACACACCTCTCCGGAAAAGTGGCCTAAAAAATGAAGACATTTGGATATTTTCTCCTTTTAAAATTATCATTTATCAATAAGAATTGACAATGAAGAAAAACACTTTTGCGACAAAGGATATATTTTGTAAAATTTTTAAAAATAGAGATATTTTTAACATTTTTTTCGATTTTTAAAAAAGCACCGTTTTTAATCATTACAGCACATGCGTTTGCACTTTTTCAAATATGTCATAGATGGGAAAGGCTTTCAATATTTAAGAACTTTGTTATTAAAGGGAATTTTTTCAGTGTTCAATATATAGATCATTAAATTTTATTGCTGCTCATATTTATCTTAGACCTGATTTTGTAATGAGGTATTTTGTATAAATTAAGTTGTATAAATACCACTATTTTTCCAATTCACTAAACATTTCTGCCAAAACTTATCTTCACATATTTAATTGGAAACTACGTCTTTCTGATTATAAAAATTATTTTCACATATTGTGTTATTTATTATTAAGCAAAAAAAAAGTATTTTTAGTATTTATAGTTTTTGCACTAATTGTATATAAATCTATTTATAACCATTTAAATATGTTCTTTTTTTTTTTTTTTTTTTTTTTCAGAATGATATTGACGAGAATTGTCTACGTAATGATGCGTTGTTTTTAACTTTATTATTATCCCGACAACTTTGTTCCGCTCTAAATATTGAAGAATCAAACAGCGAACGGAAAAATATTCATTTCCTGTGTAATAAATTATTAAATAATTCCTTAATTGTTGAAAAATTAAATAATACTTAAAAACAATTTATTAAAATATGAAATAACTGTTACATAAATTTCAGGTTTCATGGTAAAAATTATAATTTCTACTTATTTCGGTTTTTTTTTTTTTTTTTTTTTTTTTAAGAGTATTATTGTTTTCGCTTTTTAAGCTGGTAGTTTATTTTTAGAAGAAAATTCTCAAATAATTGACATGAGGTTTTTTTTCATATTTAATATCTTATAGTTATAGTAACATTTCTTTTTTACATTCCAAATTGCATTTTATTATGAATAATATTATATGTAAAGTATTGATAATTTATGTTTGGCATTTCAGTATTTTTTTCGATTAATGTTAATACTTTAAATAAGTAAAGTTGAATAGTAAGAGCATACAGGAGTTCAATTTATTTTAAAAATCAAAATTTGGCAAATCCTGTTTGAATACAAATGCATATACACAGGAACATATAATAAATTTTTAAAAAAAAAAAAAATTATATTTTCACTCAGTACATTTTACTAACCAAATTTTCTTATTTTCATCTTATTTCAATGCTTTTTTTCTATACTAGTAACTATTTTTTCTTGCATCATAATTTTTAAATTAAAGCTTATTTTGTTATGCATGTTTGTTTATTTGCTCATTTAGTTATAATTTAATTTATTTACAATTTTTTTGGCTTAATAATAATACATGTAAATAAATCTAACATAAAAGAGCTTTTAAGACTGATTAATTACAGATTACTGTAGGCAGGAAACATAATGAGAGAACGAATTCTTAAAATCGATATACAGTAGAATTCCAATTATCCAAACTCCATCTATCTAATCGCTTTCAGAATTTCAGTAATATAAATTGGTCTAAAAACAAGTAGGAAAGAAAATGAAAAACTTAAGAAAAACTAAGAAAAGGATGAAGAAGAGAATAACGCGTCACTCGAAGAATTTAAAAAAATTCTTTTGAAAATGCTTGGCTCTTCATAAAGTAGTGCTGAAGACGTAGGAGGATGGATTATGAGTCTGGCCATAGATTTCAAATTGCAAATAATGTTAAACACATTAAAAGTGTCGGAAAAGAAGACGACCTCAATGTCCAAGTTGAAGCAGACATGGAACCATCAACTAGGGAAGAATTTGCCGGCTTTGAATCTTCCTTTAAGCGGATGGAGTGTCAGCCCTAGGTTGACCACCTGTATATTCTCAATGTCAAACGAATGTGCAACTTAACTGTCGGAAAACGGATAGAGGCAGTGAAACTGCTTATTCCGACCTAGATATTCAGCAAGCAATGGCATTTACATCACTGTATACAGTGTTAATGTACAGCACTTGTAAGTACCTTAATATATAAAAGTGTTGCCTATTCGTTTAACTGGTTAAAAGTTCTTTTTCAGTAAAAATATGTAGTTTTTATCTTCCATTTTCGACACACAGTATTTAATTACAATGAACCCTTTTTTCGAAACAACCAGTTAACCGAACTTTGAATTATCCGAATGAGGTTCAGTCCCAATAATTTTTTTTAATTGGAGTTCTACACTGTATTACATTTTTATAAAAAAATATTCACTTAAAACTTATTTCATACTCAATAAAATATAATAGTATTAAGGAAATAACTTTGATAATAAATCAATTAAACAACTAGATTGAATTTTAACTTTCCAAAATAATATTTGCAGGAAGAAAACAAAATTTGCCTCGTAAGGACCAAAACAAGCAAAAATCTCAACTAAAACTGATTTATACTTCTTCCTAGAGATCTTTCCTTTCACAGTTGCGATTGGTCTAGTGGAAAGCTACTACATATAACTGTGAGATCTTCTGAGGAATCTATGTTTGACAGTTGGAAGGTGACATTGTCCTCCAGATTTAGGGAAAATTATAAAAGGCAAAACGTCTGTTTTTCAAACAAATTTTCAATTTCTTTCAAAATTAAATGTTTGAAAAAAAGACAAGATTCTTTCTTCCACTCATCAACTGACCCGGTTTTGTGAGTGTGAAACAACTGCAGATGATGTTTGGCACCGGTGATAAATGGCTTGGGAACTGCAGCTTTGCTTATAACAATGCCTTTAAGCTGAAATCATTGATACTGGAGAATTCAAACGCTGCTTGAGCTCAGTGGTCACTTTTTAGTCATGGGCAGTGATAGCCTAGTGGTTAGGGAAACGGCCTTCCGTCTGGGGGGCGAGGTTCGGTTCCCAATGTAAAGTGCATACACACATGCGATATACTTGCTCATTAAATCTGCGGAATTGAAAGTCCTGTGATCGGCCGTTGAGCAGTTACCATGGGTATAATGGTCTGGAGAAAATTTACTCCCCCTTCAGATCAATGTCAAACTGAAGGAGTGGATCCTCTGGTGGTGCTATCTATCGGAGGAGTCTTAAAACACGAATTGAAAGTCATACTCACACCTTTGGAATGTTCTGGTTAAACGGAAGTACTGGCTTAAATCAGCATAGCGAGTATGGCTTGTCCAAGAGTCATAAGTAACAACAACATTTTTAGTCATTATAATCCGCTTCAATATCCGTTGGTCTCTTTCCGACCACAATTTTATCTATCTTATTTTGCCACTCTGTGTATGATGTTAGACGCCATGCCACTAGAAAGTTCTAAATGTTAAGATATTTCGGTCACACTTGCTAACACCACCATCTGGCCCCTTTGACAAGCAAAGAAATCCAGCATTTTACTGTCTTGAAAAAAAAATCCAATGCCTTAGGAACTTCAATAAAGCACCCACAACCAGAATAACGTACTTCAAGAGTATATACATTTAAATTTGTACAAAAACTGGAAGTTTTTGTTATACTTGAATGCTTACAAACACATTCAAAATAGTCGCTTTCATTCACAAGTGTTTCATTGTTTTGATATTACCTGTGCGTGATTAAATATGTGTAGATACTCACAGAAATATGTGAGTAACTATTTTATCTGTTTAAAAATGTCAGTCTATAGAACACTTATTTTTTTATATAATAAATATGTTCTTTCAGCCATGATTTAAAAATTTTACGTCGTATTTTATTCCAGCAATGATTAGTATGTTTTTTGAACTTGTTAAAGACATGTAGGAAGGAGAAACTCTCTGCCCGATAGTTGTCACAAGAGAATCTATTTCAACGACATTTTCCATTCAACTCTGGTTCATAAAAGGATTGGATAATATTTGACTTATTTAAGGTACAATTTTTCACCAAAAAGTATTTAATTTTTTCTTCAAATAAACTCCAATTTCTAAATGTTTGTCATGTGTTTCTTCACTAGCGTATCTACACATCTTCCAACTTTTTTCATGTGGTATATCTAAAGAAAACATACAATTTTCATCGAAACAAATAAATACATAATATAAAATTTATCTAAATTTGTTTCTACACTTGTTAAGCTCTGCTGAGACGTTATTAATTAAATCTTAAATTAAAATGCATAATATATTAATTATCATCATTTCTATTTTTCCCGTATGCAAAAGATCACTTTTTGTAAAATGCGTCACTTGAAAAAGATTATGTAGACAAAAAAAATTACAAGAGCTTTTTTTATCAGTACTTCGTTTAGAAGTAACTCAAAATATTTCAGCAGAATGTTAATTTTTAATTTAATTTTAATAAGCGAACAACATTTCAAAATAAATATCAAATTTCAAATTGTAGAAAACAACATTTGTGAATACCGAAACAATAAGCAAGTTAAATGTCAAAAGCATCTATTTATGTTATTTAACATTTATGTACCTATCTTCATATAAATAAATGAGTTTGGTATAGTTATGCTATCCACGACCTCCACAGTAAATCGCTAAATTGTATTAAAGAAAACAGACTAAAAAGAAATCACAAATAAAGGAAAAAGTGGCATATCCCCCCGGTGATGACACTTTTTCCTTCTTCCCAGCAAGTCCCATCGAAATTGGTAGAACCTTTCTTGGGTTAAGTACAGGGGACTTTCCTGGTGTATACGGTCCCCGAATGAATGTAGAGATGTGATATGAAAAGTTGTAAACTTACATAGCCCACTTAGTCAATGGCTCGTTGATATCTAGAACCATTTCTTGAGAAATTTATGACCAGAAAATCCTTTAAAGGAGATCAGTTTTTGATTTCACTTTGAAAACATTCGTCGAATTATTGGACGTCACAAACTTAAAAAGCTCCAACTTGGTGCAAAAATCATAAAATCAAGTAAGAACTGACAGCGAAAGTCATAAAATTTAAGTAATACCATTATTTTTTTTCATGCAGTTTAATTTTACTCAATAACTTTTACAACATATATATTCGAATTTCTTCAAATATCTTAACAGGTTGCATCGTGGCCTTATGGTAACACACCGTTCTTCGAGGCTAGAGATTCCGTGTTCGATTCCAGATACTCGGGAGCTAAATATTACACTTTTGCCTTCTGTATGCATGCTTGTTAGAATAGGCGCTTGAGAGTTTTCTGGATTTTTTCCCTTGTAACACGTGAATACTGCCTGTTATCAAGAAAATATTCTCGGAAGGCTCGATGGACAATAAAATGCTTTACAAAAGCTATAAGCCAACAGGCAGTCTAAGTGAGAAGTCAAAATGAGCCGGATTGATTACATTACTTCGTTACTGTCTAAAATAAACACTACACAGAAAAGCACCTGTAGAATGTCAACCATATCTCTGATATACATTTCAAATAAATGTTACTTAACTTGTGTTTTCATCATTGCATTAGAAAAATTATTCAGTATATGATATAATTTTTCAAATTTTTATTCCGATTTAATAAAATATTTCACAAGCAATACTCTAACCCTATAGTTTCTTAAAGGTTTACATCATTGGCTTCGTTATTCAGGTTATCTTTATACATATAAGTACCCTTGTGATTATCTCATTTTATGTACTCTAAAAATATTTAATCTCAAATGGGCATACCAGGATAATTACTTTTCAACAATCCAATATATTGTATGAAGACAGAATTGTATCGAGCATGACTAAATCGAGATAATTTAAAAGAATGAAAGAAATTTTTTGAACAACCCTTCACTACAAAATGCCCATAAACTGCAACTCTTTTGTCGTTACCCAGCGGTCACCTGTGAATCAAGTCACGGAGGCGAGTAGCATTACCCACTCCATACCACCAGAAATTCGTTTATATAGGGTGCGCCACATTTATACATCTTCACAGAAGAAAGGACAGAGTAACCCATTCAATCACATTGGTCGGATAAAATAAAAATAATAAGGATGTAAGTTTAAGCAATTTTTTTTATTGCTAAAACTGCTTAAATATACATATTGTAGACTTTGAAGCATCCATTTAAAAGAAACGAGCAAAGAAGTAATGAAACATATTCTTCATCAAGTCATTTGCTTTATTTTGTTACTCATAACTTGCAGCTATAGAAACCTAACTGGAGAATGGATCGATATCATGTGATTTTTCTTGGACCAATCAGAAAAATCCATACTAAAGTGTGCCTATTGCTATGGCGTATGGAGGGAAAGATATAGGGCATGGCTTAACATTAAGATATGGTTAATTATCTCCATTACTATTTAACCAAATAGTGCTGTCTGCAAACCTCACATATTTTTTGCATAAATTTAAATCATTTTGAAATCTTTCAAAGATTACTCCAGCATATCTGAACAGTTTATGTAGTCTTATTTTCAATGATTTTACAAGAACTGATATACTTGAGTTACTCATTTGAAGCAGTTCTCAAGAGCGGAAATAACTGTGAACTATGTTTGGACGATCCCACCTGTTCACCAATGTTATCAGAAAAAGTGCCCTGAGAGTTATATCACTCAAATGTTGCAGGCGGAATCAAACATTTATCACCTGATCTGTGTCTAATTCTAATGGGAAAAAGGTTTTCCAGCCTGTTTGAAGCGTGCTGATTTTCACGCCACTCCTGACCTCATTATGCATTTTCATTTGTTTTCTAGAATGGAATGTAGCCCCATTTTAGAGTTAGATATTTCTTAGAGTAATGAATTTCATAGAATTAATTTAGCATTGCTAAACACCGAAAATATCCAACAACAACAAGAACTAAGTAAACAGAAGCTAAATTAATGTTTTAATTCATACAAGGTAATCGGTAAAACCTAGTCTCATCCTTTAACGTCAAGTATGGACATAAGAAAAAGGCGTCAAGTTATAAGAAAATAACTGTGGCAAGATGAAACCATTTGTAATATCTCTTCTTAAAATTCTTATTTTAAGATCAAAACAGACATGGGGGAAAATGTCAATCGCAGAATTATGAGACACCAGTAATTGGACACCAACTGATACCCTATGTTTAGAAATGCGACGAAAAGAAAGCCTATGAAAGCAATAATTTTGTACCCAAGTTCAAACATAGTTTTATCACAAAATATGCTAAAGAATCAACTAATTGTCCTTGAGCTTCAGTAAGTACCTGGAGCCTGGAAAATGTCTCCTTTATGATACGTTACATTAAATAATAAGTAGGAACCCTCTCACCAGCAAGTGCGTGTTACAAATGTTCTTTTCTACTGTGGTCAAAGTCTTTAAGCAAAGTGTCTTTTTCTGTGGTTTTTGTTACTTGCGGCACTTGGGCAAGCCAAGCTTGCTATGCCTTTGGCTATGCGAATTTAAGTGAGTAAGGTGGGGTTTTCGTTTAACTAGAGTGCCGCGAAGGTGAAAATATGACTTCGTTCCAAATTCCTCCGATAGATGACATCACCTCAAGATCCATTTCCGCAATTTTGACATTTATCTGGAGGAAGGGGAAATATATTTTTCTCCAAGCCCATGGTAACTGCTCAACGACTGACCACAGGACCTTTCATTCCACAGATTTAACAAGCACGAAAATCGTATATACACAGTGGGTCTGTAGCGGTATTAAGAATTAAACCTCACCCTTCACGGAAGACAGATACCTTAACTACTAGGCTACCACGGCCCGTCATTTCTTGATAAATTCAGTCTTGTTCTATCCATTTTCAACTGATTTTTTTATGTATTTCGTTCAATTTTTGGATATAGAAATGATACTTTCCGAATTATTTTCATTTCAAGTCGGCTCATCAAAAGTGACATCTCCTGAGAGCTTTGACGAATAATCGGGCTCCTATACTTCGGTACTTTTCCTTATGAATACAGATTGTAAAATTAAAAAGCTGGTATAGGACTCTCTATACAGGATATATAATTTCTTTCCTATAATTATAATAAAAACCAAGTGGCACAACAACTTATATGGCAGTCAAGATCTACAGTGCCCATATCTGTTTTCATGACCAAAGGCCCACGAGTGTGAAACATTTTGTACCGGTTAGGTGGTCAGCTAACGCGTAACTCCCACTTTGTTTAGTTCCAAAAGATGCTTGATGCCCAACTTTATTGATCCACTGATGGAATGAAAGGCTGAGTTTAAATTATACACTTTACAAAAAAATCTTTAATTTCAAATGTATGAATTCATACTAAAGTACAATTTTTTTCGGTAAAAGAATAAAGTACATTTCTCTATGGATAATTGTACATCAAAAAAGGGAATTTTGTTATACAACCAATCATCTAGAAAAAGCTTAAAAATTCTTTTTCTCATTTTATGAGTATTGCCAAATACGAGAAAAAATTAAAAATAAATTGATAGATCTAGAAACAACAAAAAAATTTAATTGACTTATGAAATCCACAGCATATTTCAACTGTTCTGCATGTATCTACTTAAATTTACTTAAATTATATTAAGGTTATGGGGCAAATATATGATTACTGGTAGACTCAATTTATTCTAAATGATTATTTTACTGAACGTTTGACCCATCATTTAGCGGTTGACTTTAACATAACCCGTAATTTACAGTTGACTTATTTGACCTAAAAAGGGAAAGTAGTTTTCTTTCTAGCTCTACCCTCGACTAGTATTTGCTTTTAGAAGTTGATGATTTCAAAACTATGAAAAGTTTTGATGCCATCTGTAAGACTTGTGAATTCACCAAAATAAGGTGCTGTCAAGTGCTTTTTAATATTCTTGAGATGTTTCTGTAAGACAGAGTATGGTTTATACAATAATATCGGCTCTACATGACTGAGCTCCTAAAATGCAGGGTATGAATTTCTAGATAAATCAAAGTTATTTCAAGTATCAAACAAAGTATGTAATGAATTGCAAAACAAGTAAAAAATTCAGTTAGAAATGCATAAAAAATCATTTAAATAAGGGTAGGCGTATAATAATGCGATAAATTATGTTTCACAAAAAATAATTCCATATTTCTTATTTCTGTAGTGATATGAAAATTTATTCTTTTAAAATATATGATGTTAGATTTATGCAATTGACTGCAAATGAATTTTCAAGCCAAAAATTAGATTCACCCTATTACATAAGAATTTAAATTATAAAATGGAAATATATGGAAATATTCTTTTACAACAAAACTATTTATAGATTGTTAAATGTAAAAACTGAACAATCTACGAAATGTTGTCACTACGACACAGGGCTTTATATGTATGTATATATATATATATATATATATATATATATATATATATATATATATATATATATATATATATATGTATGTGTGTGTGTGTGTGTGTGTGTATATATATAACAGCCATTATGATTTCAATTATACTTTTTGATAATCTAAATAATATTTACACTAATTAAAATTTGAATCCATTCAAAATGTCAATATATATTTGATAGTTTAATGACTAAACAAATAATAAAACAGCCATAGAACAACATATATTTGCTGATATCAATAAACATGGAAGCTGAGTTAGACAATTTGATATTATGTCTTGTGGTTTGGAGTTAACAAGTTGGATCATTAACTAATTAAAAGCACTTAAATAAGAGTGACCGAGTTATGCTCAGTTTTCCTAATATTCCATCAATGGCGTTAAAGTATACCAAGAAAACTTCCATTTCAGGAAACCAACTCGTTTTAACGAAGGCAACTCAGAATGATTTTCAGTTCAAGTGACTGAATTTTTCTTATAACGGAAATGAAATTTCTAGCCAAATGCAGTGGCTCAAGATTGCTATCAATAGCCTATTATTTAACTATATTTATATATTCAATAAACCAAGAAAAATCGTAGATAGCAAAATAGCTTGCATTTTCCTGCTGTTTTGTTGTACAAGTGTATTTTTAGACGGAAAAAAAATTTTTGAAAGAGATTAGCTTATTATCAACGTTTTCTAATAAACAGTCCAGTCACATTATTGTGATAATTTGCTAGAAGCCAGAATAACCACCTTCGACAGAGTGGATTGCTGCGACTGGAAGAAAGACAGTTCGGCTCCTGAAGTCAGCTTAGGTGCATGAACGATGTGTCTGTTTCGGAGGCAACAACTTTTGTTGAACTCTCTCTATCGCATCCCCATAGCCGTCGCTTACATCTGTCATCTCTGTACCATGCAGCACTATATTTCCCATGTCGCTGATTTTGGACAGTCCCATCTTAACATGCATTGTATGTTTTTACCACCAGATCAGCGAACAGTTCACAAAATTAACCACTTCAGAAATGCTTCTTATCTTGACTCGAAAGTCAATGATATCCTTCGGTAATTTAGAAGCCTGGGTTGGTGGGGAGGGTGCAAAAGGATGAGTCTTTCCATCATCCTCCCCGGATAAATTTACATAATAGCATAGTGCAGTCCAAGCAGTGTTTTTTTTGCATACCCCCATTTCTAATATTGGAAGAAAACATTTTTCAGTTTAAATTTACTAGTAAACATGTTCTTCCAATATTAGAAATAGGGGTAAACAAAAGACCATCTCTAGCGTAATAAAGAATTAACTGTACCGATATGCATTGAAAGTGTTGCCAACTTTTGCTTGAATGTATTTTATGGTAAGCATTTGTTTTTTCCACTTGCCTACTCTTCATGTTTAAATACCATGATGAAAACCTGATGAATGAAAATTTTAAGAAAATATCAGATCATTATAAAAAGACACCCAAATATTTAAATTAACTATTTTTCCAGCAAACAGAATTCTTAATAAGCATTATTTACTACAATATTTAATGTTATCTCAAATCAATTTTTTCCAACAATTTCAAAAGTATATAAAAAAGATTCAATATAAAACAATATTCGAAATTTTATTTAAATTGCTAAAATGCAAATAACAAAAAATAATATAATTTAGTCAAAAAGTGACCCTATTAGTAAAATGTAAATTAATATTTATATATATATATATATATATATATATATATATATATATATATATATATATATATATATATATATATATATATATATATATATATATATATATATATATATATATATATGGATAGATTGATAGATAGATATAGATCTCTATAATTTTATAGCATATATATATCCTGATAAAATATGCAAATTTGTTTACTGCATAATATTAGTAATGGCGTTTTTCAACAATATAAAATTATTGTAAGCCTAGAAAAATATTGAAGCAAGGTTGCAAAAAATGTGAAAGATTAAGTGATTGAACTCTTAACATTTTTATCATAGCTATAGAAAGTATATTTTTTAGAAACTTTTGCATTTGATGCAAGAAAAAAAAAGAAAAACAGTTGTTTTCCATTCCCTCTCAATTAGCCGCTGACCAAAGGTCAGGCCGCAGTCTGGTTTTTAAATTGAATTACGGCTTTCGAAAATTACTTTGTTTTGTTGCATTCCACCCTGCGTATTCTAGGTCAGACATCCAAAAATAACACGGACGGAAGTCAAGAGAGTTTGGCAGGTGGCCAAGAAAAGCATTTATTTATTACTTTATCCCGTCTTTTTTTTTCACCTTTATCCTTTCCGATTCTAGAACGTAATTATTTTGCTACTATTTATTAAAGATATATGGTAACTATGTATCGAGTCTAGCTAAAATTAAAACATCAGTCCCTTTTTATTAAAAAAGCGGTAAGAGGGATGAATTTCGAACATTTATTTCTAGAATAGTTTTAGAATGAAAGACGTAAAACTCAAAAAGAAATATTTGCAAAACGGAAGTTTCGATAACGCCCTTGTGATTTTCTCTTCTAATTCATGTGCTACAATAATAATTCATATTGGCATAAGACATTCGTAATTTTGTTGTAAAAAAACTGCATTATATTGAAATACGACGTAAACTTGCGTATATTTTGGGTGGATACACATCACACACACACATATGTAAATAATTAAGGAAGCAAGAAAATAGGGATAAACCCTATGAGATAATTTGATAAAATTACTAAAATAAAAATAGAATTGTTCAATTAAATTTATATCAATATTTAGCTTTTTAATAGAAGATACACAAAGTTTGATACTGAAATATGCTAAGAATTACAAAAAACATAATGTAAAACAATAACGATTAATAAAAATTTTTAATGTTTGTGAAAGCAAGGCATTAGTCTTAAGATTTAAAAGAGACAGTTTACAAATATTGCAATCATTAATTTAGAATTTATTAATTAATGAAATTTGTAAAAATTTATTGTTCAGTTAAGAATTAGGTACCACTTTTGGTTTGGTGATAAACTTTAATTTCTGGTAATCCTGATAACACTATATTTGTATAGCTTTTGCAGAGTGCCCATCTTATTTGTCACTTCTTGGCACCTATCTTGGCGTCAAAAATATGGCTGAAGAATCAAGAAGTATCCGATTTTGTAAACTTTTACCAAAATTTATATCGTCCTTGCCGATTTAAGATAACCATAAACTGATGTTTTACTTAGTCTTTTTCATTCTGTTTTTTCTCTGTTAGATAGACAGCAAATTCGTCGACAAATCGGATTTACTACGCCATCTCAATTTAATGTCGTAATTAATTATGAGTGACGTAGACGAAAGTTATCTGACGTCATGGATACTTTAAACCCATGAGAATTGTCATAAGGCGACGTAATCATAAACTCAAATGGAACAAAAGAAACAACCTCTGTTTGTGTGGTTAATTAGTACATACAATTGATATTTAGTTGTTTTTAACGTATGTATTATAATGAACAATTAATATGGGGAAAGCAATTCTAAGCTTGTAACTAAGGCGTGTATATGTGAAATTGGTGGCTTTGAAGACCACTGTGTTTGTATTTATAAAATAAAGCTAAAAATATTTGAAAAAACATACTTAATAAAACAATATTAAAATAATCAGAGAAAAAATTTTAAATTCTAAAAATGGAATGTATAGAAGATTCCGAAAATATGGAGTTATAGTTGATTGTTTTGAATTTTTAACATACAAATCGCATTCTGCTTAAAAATATTTGCCTAATACTTTACAATAATTAATTTATACATAATTTATATATTCAATAGCAATATATTGTGCTCTGGGAATTCCCCTCTCTCTGCATCGAAAATATTCTATACTACGAAAACATGAAGGCGATAGCCAGCTGTGTTCTACACACTCATGGTCATCTATAGTTCCCCCATGGGCAAGGCGCCAACCAACCAATATATTACCAAAGTGTTAAAAATATCAGGAAGAATATTGAAAAATACAGGCTGTGCATCCTATTATTATAGCATTAAAATATAGGCTGTGCACCCTATATGCACAGAAGAGGTATTTCCTTATATATAATGACATTTTTGGTTTGGTTTGATTTGATTGGTTCGTCTTGTCGCACAGCGATCACTTTTGTCCATAAAGGCTAACTAGTCTAGTTTCAACAGTTTTAGCATACAAGTACTAATTTTAGTTAAAATTTGCTGTCTAAAGTGAAATTCAAACTATTATATTTCCCCTATATTGTATGATTTTGGTTACTTTTACTTGAGCAGCGGATAATCTGATAGTTAAAGGCAGTTTTGCAGCATGTAAAGTTCTGCTTCATATTGGTTTCCAAGAGGACTAATACCGACACAATGGACCTTACTCAATGTAGCAAGGGATGAAATCCGGAAAATTCCTAAGTCCCAACCGGAAAGCATGTTTGGAAGAAAAAAGCTCAACATGTATCTCCCATTGCTTAGGAGTAATTCCGATCGAATCTGGAATCTATTAAGAAGATCTTAGAATCTAGAGAAGAGCTAGACTTTTCATTTGGCTGCGATGAGTTCTGGATAGTTATCTTCAGTTGCAGCACGTATCGATGAGACGAACTTAAGTCATTTCAATATTTATAGTACATTTAAATTCTGATTGAACTATCCCAAAGGAAAAGTCAGGTAAATTCCGAAGTTCCCATAGGTGCAGATGTATAAGCAGAAAGAGAAAATTTAACAAGGGTAAAATAACTACTCAGTCTATCGATACCCACACTAACTAAAATAGCTATCAATACCCATTCTACGATCGAAACTTAAATTCTAAATTTGTTTTATAACTTGTTAAAAGATTTTCATAAAAAAGTACCAACTCATGATCATTTCTACTAAAGGTCAAATTACCGACCATTCAACTACCATCGCTGTCGCTACGTAAGAGACGAATAACATCTATGAACGATCTTCTTATTTAGTAGCTCGTGTTCAGTTTAGAAATTTGTCAATATTAAAGAAAATAAAAGTTTAATTTATTTACAATGGAATTACAGTTTAACTCTATTACAATGGAATTATTTCCTAGTGAATATATTTTATTTATGCCTATGCCTAAACAATCTATTAAGTATGTAATTACGTTTAAAAAATTTACTCTGTGGTCTTTTTTTTCCCTACATTTCTATAGTGTAACTTTTTTAAAAAGTAGATATTTATTATTTCTTTAATTTTTAAAAATGTCTTTTATCTACAAACGTGTTTCCAGTTTTTCTAATATTCCAACGATCTGGGATGCACGGAAACACACATAAAAGAAATTATGACATCGAATTTTTGGAATTTAATTTCGTAATTAAAGAGAATTTTAAAGCATTTGAGATCTAATTCGATCTATTTCTATTTGCTGATTTATGTATGAGACTTTATTCTATGATACAATGCAGTATTTTAACAAAGCTAAATAAACCCCCACCCCCAACTGAAAGTTAACTATCAAATAAAGTTGCTACTTTATATAACTTTTATTTTATGTACAATAATAGCGAGTGAAAAAAATATCTACATTTTAAAATTGTTATTGCATAAAAATGCATGTTTAAACTGTTTTCGTAAGGAAATGATGAATTATTAGAAGTAGTCATTTATTTGAGGAAATTTTCCAGAAAATTATTTCTTTATAATTATTATGTTTCAAGTTATTTGTGTAAAATACTTTTATCATTATGTGAAATAAAGAAGATTGAATAACACAGAAAATCTCTTTGTTGGTGACTATTTAAAACAAGCGACTTCTTTGTATCAACTCTGAGTATTTTTACAATTGATCTTTTGTTTTTTTTTCAAAGTTTTTTCACCACACTTCTGCAGCTACCGATTATCGCTGTCACATTGTAAAATAAAGACAATAGATGCGTAAACAATGCCTCCCTATAAATAGAATTGGCATTGGAAAGTACAGCAAATATTTTAATTGCTTTACTCACACAGTAAATTGAAATAATGATTGAGTATGAAATGTATGTACGTAATGTCCTGATTTCTTCGAAAAATTTTTAATTTCAATTAAAAAATTTTCGAAGAAATTAAAACATTATCTACGCTTATTTCAATTTCGTAATTAGAATAAATTCCAATTACCAAATTTTAAAATTTGCATAAACTATTAATAGAAAACTCTATCTTGTGAATTAAGAAAATTTCTCATTACAAATGATATTGTAATTATTTGCACATTTTACTTCTTAAAATAATATATTATTATTAGGAGATTTTAAATTTTGTTTTTAAATATAATAATTTATATATTTGGAATTATAAATTCTCTATTTACATTTAAATTATATATTTTTTCAAAAAAATATTTTTTATTTGATGTTTTTATTTTATATGTTAATAATAAAAATTTCAAAACTATTGATTTAAATATGTTTATTTGTTGGTTTTGGGAAAGAACTTTTCGTTTATTATTCTAGATTCTCCTTTTTCTTTTACAAATATTTTTATCTGGAAGAACTTGACTTGTTATAAAAACTAATATAATCCCTAGTTACACAGCGAAGCAGTTGATGACGTTTTCGATTTTTTTTAACATTAAATATGCATAACGTTTTTATAATATTTATGAATTTTTAAAACAGTTTTTCCAACAATACTTCTCAAATTCGTTGCAGCGGTATAGAGTATGTTGATAATAATAAGAAATAATATCACTCATTTTATATATATATATATATATATATATATATATATATATATATATATATATATATATATATATATATATATATATATATATATATAAGAATTACTTTCGATGTATTTCTCGTTTCAGACAAGTATTTCGTAAAATAAGTAAAATTATGCAATCTTCTCTTTTATGTGTTTTGAGCACTTATGTTATTTGAAAAATATATTGAAGAATAATACATAATTATGACAGTAAATGTGCAAATTATGATGCAAGTGATCCAAGGATAAATTATCCGAACTTTGTTAAGAGAAATAATTAACACACTTCTATAAAAACTATTTCAAAATTCGTATAGAAAAAAATTTTATGCTTGTTATTGTAATGCTTTTAACCAAACTGATGTGCTTAAATACTATAGAATGACAGAAGCGTTTTTAAAGATAAAGTTTTACTGAAATATAAAAAGAGATATTCCTTCTATAAAATGTCCTTTCTTTGTATAAGCAAATGTTCATTCTTTGCTCGAAAGATGTTCATTTTCTATATAAGCAGGCGTTCGTTCTTTGTTCGATGTTCTCTCTCTGTTTTTATAGCTCCGCGGTAACCATATGTTATGGATAATATTCCTAACTGTGTATTGCGAAGGACTATCTTGCACAATGTAGGCGATTATTCACCTTTTACTGAATGGAAAGTTTACATTTTAAATGATAAAAATATTAAAAGTTACCTGTTAAAGATATATTTCATTTAATAAATATTTCTTAAGTATTTATATCAGGATTTATGAATAATTTCAAAAGTTTTATGTGCTCATCATACTAAGAAAGTAGATTTAACTAAACAAAATTTTTAAAATTTTGCTATTGAAAGCTTCGAGAATGATTCAATAAACTTTATTAAATTATAAAGATAAATCTAAAACTTCAATTAGTGAAAAAATTATTTAATTTATTCCAAATCACGCACCCCGGTGGCGCAGTGGTAGAGCTTCGTGCTCCCACAACATAGGTCAGAGATTCGATACTCCGGTTGTACAAGATTATCTCAGGCTTTCATTCTTGGACTGAGTCGATAAAACTGAGCACCAAGCATGCTTCGGAACTAAATACAAAAGATTTCGCATAGGTTGACTACTTAAACGGAACATATGCTTCCCCCCTCCTCCCCAGGATCTGCGGTCATGAAAACAGATATATGGACTGTAAGGCTTTGACCCTCATATGCGAATTTTTATACTAAATCATATAGAAACCTCTCTCTAATCATTTAAAATATAAATCAACAATTAAGTAAGCTATAATTTTCTCAATAAATCGATTTTAACCCCACTTTATCCCTATTAAAAACATTGCTGAATAGTTGAAATTAATGGTAATAAACTAAAGAATATATTTTATTAGTGTTTTAGTGCAACAGTTTGTGAGTTCGATTCCCATCTCAAGCATAGATACATATATATATATATAACTATTTTAAATTGAAGGGCTTATTGGAATTGTTTCTCTTTTGAAGAAGTAACTATAGAACATCAAACAAACCAAACTGGCTGCAGTCATGCTTTCAAAGTTATAAGTGGAAATAATTGAGCGAAAATTACAAATTAAATTTTGTGGTGTCTCAAAATTGAACTAAAACACTATTTATTCTTACTGAATTCTTGGAGCTCTTTTGGTTTTTTGGTATTTTTGATAGTTTCTTATGTTGAATAACCCAACACGTACATCAAATATAATATAAGAAAAAATGTTTCCTTAGATGACAATAATATTTTTTAATAATTCTTTATCTTCTCATGAAAGATTGTTATTTTTATGAATAGATTTAAACATGTTCAAGAATTAGCCAATTATCTTTTTTTTTTCAATTTTATGAGATTTATAGCTTGCAGCATGTTCATTAAAATTTTTAAATCTTAAATGATCCATACATAAAATATAGCGTAACTTCTGTTATTTTTCTTATTTGTACATCTTCGATTCTTTCTATTTTCTTTAACCAAGAAGTGAATTTTCACTGATGTTTTCTCCAAATATAGCAATTTCTCCTCAGTAATGCTGAAATATTCTTGAAATTGTTGAATTGAAATTTTTCCATAGTGGCGATGACGTATTCTTAACTCTATTCTGATTCGTCAATAAATATCCTTTTATTTTACTTATTTTCTCTCTAATCTTTGTTATACTTAAACAATTTTTTTCTGACTATGTAGTATGTTTGTATAAATTTAATATCAGAAGAAGAATAATAGTCTATACTAGGGATTTCTAATGACCTCTAGGGTTGCGTATGTACCCTCGGAGGTAAATGGAAGTTTAAAAAAGGACTATAGTAGACCAGTTCTCCATCGGAAGTTCATCATAAATTTTCAATACCATATAAAATGCTGAACTATAAACAACAAGACACAAACCTAATGAATCACTTTTTCTAATATTTTGTTCAGAATCTTAGTCAAATCCTTATCTTTCAGTGTTTGTTATACAGTTAAGATTATAATCACTTTGCATGTTGTATACCGTAGAGAAAAATAAATAGATGTAATGTAATAAAACTGCTTAAAATCTGTGGTAACATACTAAAACTTTATACTGTAGCTTATTATGAATGCTTCAGTCGATGTAATTTGATCTGTTTCCAAGAAAATATATTTTGTTGTTGAGCTATTTTGTGATTCATCTTTCAATGCATAGTTAAGCCAGCGGCAATGAATTACTTTGTGTACATGTGGATAACCTTGTCCCACCTTTCATCGATTATTGTTTCCTGGAATGAGAAATTATGTTCGAAAAATGGCATTTTTTATTTTAATTCTTTCTTTCTATTATAGATTATTAGTTTAAAAAATGGATTACAAAAAAAATAATAAATAAATAAAAATTTCTTAAAATTTTGAAACTTTTTGCTTTTTTTTATTATGCATAATTTACAGCAAATTTACATGCTTCCTATTTTTATTTTTTCGTCATTAAAAATTTAATATTTTTAATGTCTATATTAGCTTTGAAATAAGTCGTTTTTTAAATTAGTTTGATCAGACTGTAAGATATAATAATAAATTTGGTAATAACATTACCAAAGAGCACCGTCTCACCCTAAGGTATACGGTGGAGAATGTCGTCGGACAGTAATCCTGGAGGGAACCCAGGCTCAGCACTTGGCCAGGACGTATGAGAAGAGCTCCTTAAGTGGTCGACTGTCCAAACCGAGGGAATAAAAGGGGGTTCTGTTGGGACTCACTGTGACTGGAAAAGGGCCGGATGGCCTTAATTGAGAAAGATACATTACAAAATACACTACTGGCCATTAAAATTGCTACACAAAGAAGGCGATATGCTACAGACGTGAAATTTATACGAAAGGAAGAAGGTGCTGTGATATGCAAATGATTAACTTTTCAGCGCATTCAGACAAAGAAGGCGCCAGTAGCGACATCTACATTGTGTTTCAATGAGGAAATTGTTCAGCCGATTTCTCATACACCAATTGCATTTGAACGTTGTTGCCTGGTGAAAAGTTGTTGTGATGCCTCGTGTAAGAAGGAGAAATGCGTACCAGCACGTTTCTGACTTTGATAAAGGTCGAATTGTAGCGTACCGGAATTGCGGTTTATCTGATCGCAGTATTGCTGCTCGCGTCGGTCGAGATCCAATGACTATCAGCAGAATATGGAATCGATGGGTTCAGGACGGTAATACGGAACACCATGCGGGATCTCAACGGCCACCTATCACTAGCAGCCGAGAAGACAGGCATATTATCCGCATGGCCGTAATGGATCGTGGAACCACGTCACGAGTCGTGAGTCAAGAAACGGGGTCGTTTGGAAGACAACAAGTTGTCTGCACGAACAGTTCGACGACGTTTGCAGCAGCATGGACTCTCAGCTCGGAGACCATGGCTGCGGCTTCCCTTGACGCTGCGTCATAGACAAGAGCGCCTTCTATGGTGTGATCAACGACGAACCTGGGCGCACGAATGGCGAGACGTCATCTTTTCAGATGAATCCAGGTTCTGTGTACAGCATCATGATGGTCGCATCCGTGTTTGGCGGCATCGTGGTGAACGCACACTGGCAGCGTGCATTCGTCATCGTCATAGTGGCCCATCACCTGGCGTGATGGTATGAGGTGCCATTGGATACAAGTCTGGGTCACCTCTTGTTCGCATTGACGGTGCTTTGAACAGTGCACGTTACATTTCTGGTGTGTTACGACCCGTGGCTCTACCCTTTATTCGAGCCCTGCGAAACCCTACGTTTCAGCAGGATAATGCCCGACCGCATGTTGCCGGTATTGTACGGACCTTCCTTGATACGAAACATGTTTGGCTGTTGCCCTGGCCAGTACGTTCTCTAGATCTTTCACCAATAGAAAGCGTCTGGTCAATGGTTGCCGAGCGACTGGCTCGTCACCAAACGCCAGTCACTATGGTTGATGAACTGTGGCATCGTGTTGAAGCTGCGTGGGCATCTGTACATGCAATCCAATCTCTGTTTGACTCAATGCCCAGGCCTATAACTGCTGTTATTACTGCCAGAGGTGGTTGATCTAGGTACTGATTTCTCAGCATCTATATCCAGCCAAATTTTTTGAAAATTTAATCACTTGATATGTCTAGCATAATATATTTATCCAATAAATATCATTTTGTTATCTGCATTTCTTCCTAGTGTAGCAATTTTAATGGCCAGTAGTGTATATATACAGATACAGGCAAGTTTATAGAGGGTATTTACATGTGTACAGAGGTAGGAGGAGGGCAGACTGCAAGATATATAAATATTATCAATTTAAAGCTCATATTATTATGCTTTAGTTTGCAGGAAAAAATGTTATATAAAATGGCTATGTATACAATGTGTATTTTAAAACTTTTAAATTCATCCCTCTAGATTTTGTTTCTTAAATTGATTGTCATAGCTAAAAATTTCCATGGTAATGAGTAAAAAGCTTTACTGAATATACAGTTTACATAAGAAAACAAAATAAATGTATTAACTTTTTATATAGTTCTGATTAACCAAAAAGCATTAAATTTTAAAAAAAAATGTTGAATTTTACACTCATTTTAATGTGTAATTTAAGTTCAAATTTATTTGACGTTATACCGAAGCAATTAATTTTTGTAAACTTATTAATCATGAAACTTAATTTAAAAAATTATGCTCTCAATCCAATTTTAAACTGAATGATAAATTAACATTATTTCTTGGATAGCAAAAAAAGTATAACATATTTAATTTAGAATGTCACACGTTTTCTTTGATTATTCAATTATTGTTCCGGAACTGTAGTTAAACAATGTTAATATTGATGCTGGCCTTTCTGTGCTTGTCAAAACAATTCTTAATTGTGAATAATGATTTCATAAACAGGATATTGATTTTTGGGTAAAATCATTTCCTAAATTGATTTTTAATTTCTGCTGTCGTTACACGGCAATCCACTCAGGGAAAACTAACGACTTGAGCCTCATTCAAAAAGTCGATTGCGAAAACGCAAACGAGTGATTTAAATTTTTAATGGCCCGGCTCTAGCGAATAAATAATTCTCCCTTCAGGCTGAAATCGTTTGCAAAATCGAATCAAATGAGAATAAATCTCCCGAATTTTACGTCTCTTTTGTTAATTCCTCTCCTTCAACAACTCATTCTTCCGTCCTTTTATAGCCTTGTTGGGGATTTAGAATAATCCAACAACAGACGACAATTCAGAAAAGAATCAGAAATCGAAGTGAAATCAATAGCTTAGGCGATCGTTTGCTTCTATGATTTAAACATCAAAACGTTATGAATTTTTCAATTTTAAAACGTCAGAAATGCGCATTGCGGATATTGTTATGCGTAGGAGAACGCTTGGGGTTCCTCGAATGGCTGATAAGATTAACTCCAGTTTCCATTAATAGTAAATGGATTTTATTAAGTTCCTCTGACTGGAGATAACGTCCAATACTGGGTTTCAGTAATCTCATTACTGGTTTTCGCGGAGAAGAATTAATGCAATACCTTTCTCCCTCTGCCCTACGACCCTCCCCCTTACTTCTTTCCTCATCAATTTCAAATAGTAATTGCGAAGCGCCTACTTTTCTGTAGGAAAAGGAAAACAAGCAGTAGGCGGGAAATTTTTTTTTTTTCTGTGTGTGAGGCGTCGTCATTTTATTCTCTTCTGTCATGTGCTTCCCCCCCCCCCCTTCTATTTTTAATTGCACTTCAAATTATGTTCTGATGTAGAATAAATATTTAACAACCATTTCATTCTCATTAAACGATGACGTAAAAGCATAATTCTATTAATATCCACCTCTATAATGTATGCGTTCCTTCTTATTTAACGACCTACACACAAACATCGATTTAAAGATTCGAAGCGACGTAAATAATAGCGTACCTATCTTTGTTGCATTACTTAAATATAGTTTTAAAACAGTATTGCAATATCCACGAAAATAAACATTTATGTCACTTTTAGAAAACGTGGATTAGTAAAATGTAAAATTTTAAAATGGGAATTATTCATAAAAATTTTTTAAGAAAAGTAAATTAATACGTTTAAAATAAAAAGGAACAATTATAATTAATTCACAATTAAATTAGTAAATTCAAAATTAATTAATTAGTTTAAAATAAAAGAACAATTTTAATTAATTTAATAAGAAGAACAATTTATTCCCTCTAGAGAGCTATAGTAACCACATTTCTTCGTTAATTAATATTTTCGCTTAATTTTATAAAATTAAGTCGAGATTTTTTAAATTTATTTTCGCAGTCACATTTTTTTTTTTTTTTTTTTTTTTTTTTGGTTTCTGTGAATTTCTAAGACAGAATGAATTCTATTGCTCGATGAAATCATTTTCAGTGTTACTTCAAGAATACGTTCTCAAAAATATCACACAATTTTAGAATGTTGCTCATTTTTTCGTATTAGAATTAGTTGATAGGTACTTCTAAATTTTTTACTAGAAAATTTATAGTGTCATTTTTATTCAAAATGCTACAATTTTAATAATAATGAACAAGATAAAAAATTTTAACCAATTTAATTTGGGCTATTTAAATATCACTGTTTTATTCCAGTTTCGAATTTTATTACATTTAGAAAATAGCTGATTTTAAAGTAAACATATCGATGAAGCATGCAACTCATTTCTTTTCCTTTTAGCATACGTCAAAAAAGGAACGAAAATTACAATTTTTTTAAGGTCATATTTTTAAGGTATCTATTTTTATTTATTTATTTATTTTGCCAAGACCTTTATAATGACGTTTCATACCTTTATAAATAACGACGTTCTGTTATTATCTAGCAAGTAATTATGAAGAAGTGCAATTATTTCAACAGAAGTTTACTTATAAGCAATGATGTTAATATAACAAACGATTTTTACAGCCATGTTAAAAACAGGTGAAGATTATATACCATCTTTTAACAAAATGTATTTTGATAAGAGCGTGACATTTTATTGTATTTTTATTGTGTTTTGAAAATAATGAAAATAAACTTTGCAATAGAAAAAAATAATTTAAAATATAATTTTTTTTTTATTTTACAATGGTATGGATACATTTTTAAGAATAAATGATAAATGACAGATTGTGTTTGATTCATTTTCCTCTGCACAATATTTTCTACATACTGAAATTTATTCTTTTTTAAGTGCCTTAAGAACTTCCAATTTTCGTATTTATTCTAACTCATCTATTTAATTCATGCATGGAAAAAGCTGCAATACAGACAAGACAACATTTTTTTGATTGTAATTTTCCCGAATACTTAAGAAAAAAACTTAACATTATTTGAATTAGAAAACAAATACAGTAGAGCTCCACTTATCCATATCAATTGGCACCGAACCCCATTCGAATCATTGGATATTTTCAAAAAACGGTCTATCTTAATTACTTTCTGTAAGTTGAAAATGGGAGAAATAATTTTTTTGGAAGAAAAAGAAGTTTTAATCAATTGAAGGAAAATGTAAGACTTTTACATATTAAGATACTTACAAGTGATGTACATTACTACAGTATGTACATGCAGTACTGTAAAAGAAAGTCACTGCTTGCTGAACATCTCGGTCAGAGTAAACTGTTTACTATCTTCATCCGTTTGTGAGCATCCAAGTCGAACATCGGCTTGGCAGTGAGAATTTGCATATGGTCCAACACGGACTGGCACTTCATCTACTTCAATGCAGTTTCAAGCTGTTAAATGCTTCACTAGCGGATAGTAATGATGATGGTCTCATATATGCTTCAACTTGGAAATTAAAGTCATATTCTTAATCGACTCTTTAAATAAATTTGGCGTCATTTGGAATTTGAAATCTAGAGTCTCACTCATAATCCATTCTCCCATATCTTCAGTACTAACTTGTGAACATCCAGGAATTTTCAAAAGAGCATTTTTGAATTTCTCAAGTGACACGTCTCTCTCTCCTCTTCGCCCTTCTCTTACCTTTCGTTTTCTTGAGCTTTTGCCTTTTCCTTATTTTCCTTCTCTTCTCCAGTCTATTATATTTTTCTGAAATTCTGAAAGCGATTCAAATAATTGGAATTCTACTGAATTTTAAAATGTCTTTTCTGTATTATGAATGAAATATATTTCAAGGATCATTAATACATATGAATAATATCCTTATTCTATACATCATCGTTATTTAGCAACAATGACATAACGGAAAATCTGAAAAACGTTTTTACAGCCTCAAATATATTCATTCAGATTGAAGACATTGCGACATGGGATCCATTTTACAAATCTACCCATCTTTTATGAATGCTACAAATCTTTGGGTGGGTTGGATATAGAACACACTTCTTTCTGATAAAGAGAACAATGCCTTTTTCTAACAGGCCACCACAGCTTTTCTCATATACCAGCGAAAAGAGTCTTTCAGAGTGTCTTAATTAATTAATAAATAGACTTTTTAGTTTAACTATCCACCAACAATCTGCTATTATGCCTGTGCAAAACCACATTTCTTAATTTAAACAAAAAAATTTTATTGAATTTGCGAGGACAAAGGAAACAAAACTATCCTTTCTTTGTTATATACTGAAGTTTCTTAAACTTTGCAACAAAAATATACTGCTGGCCACCATAAATGCAACACCCTGAAGGAAACCTGCAAATAACATGAAATTTACAACATGCATTAGCGGAACTGAGATATGCTAACGATTAGAATTTCAGAACACACGCACATAACGCTCATCTGTGCCACCATTTCAAAACACTATTTAAGGCTAGCAGATTTCGACGGCTTCAAATTCGGCAATTGTGTTTCTCTTGTTATTTTTTTTTAAAAAAAACTATCAATTATCCCTCGTAGAAAACAGCGATCATTTTTTGATGGTTTATCCAAGTTTGGCAGAGGAAGGATAGGGGCCTATTGAGATTGTGGATTATCTCTCAGATAAATCGGAAGTCGTGTTGGACGAAACCAAACTACTGTAATGCGGATATGTGTGATCTTTGGATGCAGGAGGTTATGACAGACATATCCATCTCGATCGTATCCATCTCAGTGCACCACTTCACGTGAGGACAGGCAAATTGCGCACGTGGCAGTAATGGATCTCTCAGCCATATCATGAACCATAGCCAAGTCCATTCAGTCCATCATCCAGTGTTTGCGCATACCATTCGACGCCGTTTACAGCAGAGAGGTATGTCCGCAAGACATCCATTGTTTCGTCTCCCTGTACGCAGAACCACAAACATCTCCGCCGCCAGTGGTGTGCTGAAAGAAGGATGTGGACGGCAGAATGGAATGAAATTGTCTTTAATGACGAGTCACGCTTCTGTCTGCAGCACCATGATGGTCGCATTTGTGTTTGGAGAGAGGATGCTAAACAGCTGCGTTATGCACTGCCACACTGGTCCTGCACCGGGTATTTTGGTATGAGGCGGTATTAGATATCACTCTATTTGGCAGATTAAGTGCAAAATAGAGTGATATCTAATACCGCCAAGTAAATTAACAAGTAAATTTTTGGGAGAAATGTAAATAAAATTCAAATGTAGATTTATATTTTAGAAAGGATAACGACGTTAACATTTTTAATTTAAATAACAATATGAGCTTATTTCGACAATTTAATTATCTTTTAAAATTAAATCGAACGTTAACTATATTTTAAAGTTGTTAAACTGAAAATAGGGGCTTAATGAAAGAAACGTGGCTTTTTTACTGGAAAATTATTATTTGCTTGTAAATATGAGAAAAATTAGTTTTTTTAGATAATGAAAATTATGTGTATTTAAATTTATTTTTCCAATTATGTCTCCACACTACATCTTACTTAAAAGTTAAGATGGAGATATAATTGGACTTACAAATTTATCTTACTTTTTAAAATAATTATATTTAAAAGTGTCTTAAAAATATATATCAACCAGATTTTAAGAAAAATCTATTAAATCTCCATTAACTTAAAAAAAAAGTCTCTAGTAAAACTTTTGTTTCATTTTAAATGTTCCCTTAATAAGCGATTATTTTGAACTTTAACGCATATTGTTGCATTTGCACTTGTAATAAAACTAGCAGTGTTTATTGCGCAATAAATGACGTTTTAAATCTATAATCATACAATTAAGTGCAAATGAAGCATCCTTTTTTTTTTTTTTTTTACAAGGATGATAAATATTTTTGTTAAGGAATAACTTACATTAAATTACTTTAAATATAATACAAAATTTAATTAAGAAAATTTAAATGCTTTAAGAAATGGACATTAAAAAATATATAATATTCATTCAGTGTTTATGTAAATATATGCTGGTAACAACATTGGAATAATGTTTTTTCAAAATTATAAAAGATTGGTATGTGCATGCAAGGAATTATTCAAGCAGTGATTGTAAAATATTTATCTTGCAGCAATCAACATACATTTTAAAATAAATATTCAAAGATATTGTAATGCCATTTGTTACGAAACTACTTAAATGATATTAACTTAAATTATTTTGAAAAATTTAGTTCTTAAAATTCAAATGGTTTAAAAAAATGAATATTGAAATTTATAGATTCAATACTTCTGTAAGTGTACATGTTGATAATAACCGTAGAATAATATTTATCAATATTGTAGAAGTGAAAGCATGTGATCATAAGAGAAATTATTCAGAGTTTTCATTTTGCAAACACAAATAGAGCTTTTGACATTGCTTTTGAAATTTCTGCTTCATAACCGGATGAAATATTTTTCATGCATCTCCTGATAACGCCGAAAATTGGACGCACGTAGCTCACCGGATTTCATTAGATGAGAAAACCGGGAAAACGTCATTTCGGATTTTATTGATCGAACGTCACATGGGTTGGCAGTTAAATTTATATTATTACTTTGAAAAATCGATGTTGTTCAGCCTCCCTCTCCACTGTCCCTACCTAACACGACCTGCGCCATCGCTCGACCACCCACCACCCACACTCCTCAACCCCTCCCTAAAACTTTCGGAGGAAAAATGAGTTCCAAAAATATAAAACTTTCCTTTCCTCCACAAAATATATGTTTTTCCCGTTTTCCCAAAATCCACGAACGGTGAGTGGCTGGCAGACGAAGACGAGTGCGCAAGCGCTGTGACGTCGAACCTTTCAATTTATGGGAAAATGTGGCCTCGGTTCGATTTTCGGATGTATTGATTCAATTAAAAGATTTCCGATTCCAGGCGTGTAAATATCAAGCACACAATATCTACCATGCTTCATTACCTGCGTCATACCGATAATAAACAACGACAGTCTGTCTTAAGAAGATTATTCGGCAAAAGCCTTCTGGCGCGGAAGAAAAAGAATAAAACGTTCAATAGTGCGGTTAAGGCATTATCATCCCAATGGAAGAACGGGGGGGAAATCTTTGGCCCCAGTAGTACGGGCTTTAATTAAATGGAAATAAAACATGCTTTCAATATTTTCGTGTTAAATTGCTGCTCCAATGTGTTGAATATAAACATATTAGAATATTTTAACGGAAGAATCCAAGCATGCAAGAAGATGTCTTCAAAAGAATGCTGCCATTTTTCACATATTTGTTTAACAACGTTCCTCTTAAAAACCGGCACAGATACGGGACAATCCTTTTGGAGGATTTTCCCGATTCTCTAAGCAATTTGTTGATTATTTATTTATTTTATTTATTTATGTCAGAAAAATCCAGAATGCTCTAAAACGTAAAAACAACCTATTTCGGGAACCACATTGTTTATATATCATGAAACAATTTTTTTAGATACTCATTCACTTCTGAAGATAATTCAAGAAATTTTTCTCATAAGTTCTAATATTTTATAATTTATATGTAACCGAACTGAAATTTTATTTAGAACGAAACTATGATGTAACAGTTTCTTCAGCTTCACAGAATTTTTTAGTTGTTAGAAAATTCAAAAAATGCACCAAAAGAATTACATTTCGTCATCAGAGCCTGAAGAACATTTTATGATGAAAATTCGCGGTTTATAATATAGCATCAATTACTTAACTATTCACTCTTAATATCATTCATTTAACTATTCTGATTACAATATATATATATATATATATTATAGCATTGTAAAGGCATTGTAAAATTTGATGACGTTAATTACAAACCGCTTAAAATTTGCGTCATATATTAGCTGTATAAAATTGGATGCTATGATTCAATTTTGAAATAACTAGCCAATCTGTTATCTTTAAAATAATTATAATTTACAAGATTTACTTTTTAATAGAGTATCAGGTCAACAGATATTTATAAAAATAACATAATTTTTAATTCCCACAAAAAAGGAATAATATATTATCATTTGTAAATAAATAAATATTATTAGCATATTTAGCAGTGTAAAGAATATAAAACATTTCCATATTCAAATACTACCTAAATTCTCCATATTTGTTGTTTTTACAATTGTATTTCAAAGACTAGATTTTTATCTATTGAAATGAAAAATTTGATGAAATTTCTTCATATAATATCATTTTATTAAATTTTATTTAAAAATTGTTTTATTTTAAAGAACTTTGTGAGATTGTCTCAAAAATATTAACTTAGGAATAGTTTCTTTCTTGCCTTCATTTTAAAACATTATTATTTTTATTTAAATTTGATTTTTAACTGATTTTATGTATTAATTAATTTATTATTATTATTACTGAATAAAATATTAAATATTAAAATAAATTATATTTAATTATAAATAAAATTAATTATTAAAATAAATTATAATTAATCATAAATAAAACTTAAATACTAAAATTAAATAATTAAATAATGTTTTTAACTAAAAAAAAAAACATAATACTCAAATGTATCTACGAAAATTATTTTGCTTTTTTTATTCTTGTTATTTCAAGTGGTTGCTAAGATAATATTTTAACTGTTTTTAATGTTAAATAAATGACAATGTGTCACAGCAAACTTCTTTTCAATTTGTCCTGAATATTCAATTCTATACTCAAAAGAATCAAAAACTAGGAATATAAATGTAAAAAATAACTAATTTTTTTAAATAAATTTTCAGAGAGTGTAAATAAAAAATTTAGTTATAAAACTAGATAAATCTTTCTCTTAAATAGATAATATTATTAATTTTTCCCTAAATATCACTAAATGAAATCGTTAATAACCTTGATATTAACTACACACATATCTGAACTAAAATAAAAATGATTTTGAGTTTCTATCACAAAAATAATATAAAATAATTAAAAGAAAAGGAACGCGTTTCACCTATTAAATTTATAGCTCGTTTTTTTGTAATTTATTTATTTAAAACTCTTTTATAAAAAACTAACCATAACTCGTTGTTAAAAATAGATAATTTTGAGTATTAAATATAATTTTATTTCAAATTTAACTGATCTTACAGTTTAATTATACATATTTTAATATTTTGAATAGTGATAATTTTTTAACGGAAATGAACAACTCTTCAATAGTATATTTATTACATTTATTTTTATAAAAATCTTAATTTTTGATTAAATTAGATTAAAGATGAAAACAAACACATGAAATTCAAAGAAAACTCGCGCTTAAATTTTGTAAGTAAATTGAAATTTTCTCTGCGTTCGTGCGATACCTTGTATCTTACTCTAAGAAGGCGCAAACCTTGTATCTACCCAAAATAATGTCTGGTAAAGGATAAAATATTGAACAAGAAAAAATGAATAAAGAGAGAAGCTTTTTCTTTTGATGTTTTAACCATACACAGCTCTGAGTAAGATTGATCATCTTCCTTTCATTGGAAAATTTGTTTATACTTATTGGAGAAAATAGAAAGAAAGAGAGAGAGAGAGAAAATTACAATTTTGTTTCTTTAATAAACATTGTAAAGCTTTAATCTAGATTAAAACATTTCTTTCAAGAAGAATTCATCCATTGACTAATTCATTAGGACCAATAAAGCCTTATTTTCATTTGCCTTTATTGAATGATATTTTTTGATGCGATTATGAAAGAGAGCTAAAAACATTTAAATGAGCTATATATCTTTAATATTCATAATATGAGCTGTTTGTTTTTAATATACACAAAGCAGTTACTTGAAATTGATTTTAAGATATTTAATGAGAAAAATGTATCTAAATGAATGTCTTACAATATCTAATAAAAAATTTATTGGTCTTTATCAAATTCATTATTTTTGACATCGTTTCGATTATGGGCTGAAAATAGTTT
>CM057822.1:102497304-102589804 GCA_030067965.1 Latrodectus elegans
CAATTTTATTGCATGTGAAACTAATTAACAAAATCACGTAATTATTCTAAAATAGTAAAAGTTTATTCTTATTTCCTTTATAAATATAAAAAAAGTTTTAAAAATCTGCAAATCAAAATTTAATAATGATAAAATCATTATTGAAAAGGTTTCTTTTTTTTATGTCAGTGATTCTTTGTAAATGTGGCATTTACAAAGAATTTATTTCTAAGAAATTTAATTCAAAGAATGTTATACATTAATAGCCAAACTCTTTATTTGAAGGGAATGTGGTTGAATTATGTTAGATTAGTTCGATGTCATTCCTGCTGGCTATTTCTATAGTCCGAAACCACGAAAAATAACCTACTACCTTCATTCAATCACTGACAATCAAAAGTCGGCATCTTACATGCTCTTCCTCACTCTGTACTACGATTATCAGACCGTAAAAACATGCATAGACCCTTTTAGAGCGAGGTCAGTAAAAAAAAAAAAAAAAAAAAAAAAAAAAAAAAAATTTTAACCCAACTATTCGTTTACAAAAAACCCTATTTTAATTTCTAAAATTCATCAAGAATATCAGTAAGTCATGTTTGGACCATAAAAAAATTTAACAACACACTTGCAACGTCACTCAAAACAATGGAAAAACCTGTGAATAAAAGCGATATTTTTTATACATAAGCGTTAAAATATAACAGCTACCAGTATTTTATAAATGAAAATGCATATATATTGGTAATATGTGGTAGCTATAATAACCTTCTGCAGTTTTTTGATATAATTCAAAATCGTAAAATATCGAAACTCACAGATTTTCAAACAGGCCAAGTTGTAGAAACACGCCCAACTGAAGTAACTGTGACTGAAACACTCCGACTTTTAAGCGTTTCTATGGGTACAGTGTCTAAAGTCATGGCATTGCAGCGTATATAGAATATGGCACGATAAGTTCGGTAAATGAAAACAATGTACGGAAAGGGAAGCTCAGTGAAAGAGACTGACGAGTATTGAAGCAGATTATGATGTCTAAAAAGTGAACAACTATAGCAAAAATAGCCGTAGACTTTAATCTGCATTTGAGTTCTTCAGCGTCAATCCTTAAAGTTAGTAGGCATCTTCATTAAAAGAATATTTAGAACAGAGTTAACAATTTCATTTAGGTCATTTGCTAAAATGTTAAACGTTCGTCTACGACAAGGGCCACACCCGCAAAATTTGATTGATTTCGAAGTGAAAGAGGCTGAAGAATCGTTCTTTCACAAGTTTCACTGCAACAATTTGGGCGCACGTTTGGAAGACGTGTGCCCAAGCGTCGTGATTGTCCCCTTCTAGCAGTCAAGCAAGAAGGAGGATCGGTCTTGTAATGGACAACCTTACCGTGGTTTTCTATTACATCCGTTGTAACCTTGAAAAAAGGATCAGCGAAGAGAAATACATATTTTTAATTGATTGATTTCACTCAAGGATGCAAACTTTATTTTCTAGAGTAGCCAAAATTTTCCAGAATAATAATTCATATACACGTACATAGCAGTGCAGACGAATACCGGTCAGTACCTTAAGGTTAACGGGTTCGGAATACTCGTCCATCAACAAGCGCTTAGCATTTTGAATCGTGGTCAGTTGACGAGGTCACAACTGAACTTCCACTCTCTTTTCAACATCCACGCCAAACAGCGAAAGGGCTTTTAACGTCACATATTAACGTAGACAAGTTCCCAAACCACAGAGTTCAGCAATCCATCAACTCAAAGAAAAAGAGGATGTGGTCACCCTTTCAATCACTGTCAGCAGCAAATGATGCTCCAATTTGCTGATCTTAACGGGAAGCAGCGTGAAGCTACTGAGCCACAGGTTCTCATATATTCATACGTACATAGAGGTGCAAGTGAGCCCTGGACTGTATCTTAAGGTTGACGTGTTTGGAATACTCGCCCATCACCAAGCGCTTCGTAATTTTGAACCACGGTTAGGTGAAGAGGTCACGTCTATTCATACAGTGTGACTTGCTGAATCATGGTTTGATGAACACGAGGAAGAAATGGTCCAAGCAATACTCTGATCTCAATATAATTGAAACTTTGAGTTCTTATTAAAGGATTCATTATGAAATCGATATCCTCTATCAGTATCTCTCAAAGAACTTTTACAATATCTCCATGAAAATTGGCACAATATTCTTTTAAATGTTGTTTAGCTCTTGTAGGAACAATTTTTATGTAAATCTAAAATGTACTGTATAGCAAAAGAGTTCCTACACCCTATTAATAGAAGATTCTTTATAATTCTAAGGTGTTTCCATTATTTTAGTAAGCCTCTGTATATCTCTACAACAATATACAGAAAAAGATTCGTTACTGAAGGAAAAGCAGCTATTGTATTCTGTACAATAATCTAGAGCCAGTCTGTTTTAATCAGTTTATCTTGACCAAAAAGTAGGAGGACACCTTTTAAAAAGAGAGATCCTAAGTTCCAGACACAGATGAACAAAGATTGCGTTCTGGACAGTTTTGCCGGTTTTTGCACTCGTGAATATGATCCCTTATCGATGATAAGCCTGACTAGAAGGTGATTCAGGGGAAATGTTTAAGTGCCATACAACGCCCCTTCATTTTTTTGGTTATAGACTTCACAAGCTCAAGTTGTCTTTAAATCATGTCCCAAGGTACTTCCATCGCTAAGTCCGTCGACAACATTTTATTGACATTGAATAATATTGCCATATCAAACTGGTAGGTTTTATTTCCCAGCTTCTTGTTGCATGGCTGCATGGTTTCAAAAACGCCTTCGTTGAGTAATGTCTTCAAACAGATTTTGGTATTCCTAAACCTTTTGATCTTCGAAAATGCTGGAGATATGTTACGTAATTTTCTGTCTGAATTTCTTTAGCAATCGTTTCATTTATGACAAAATATATCACACCAATATATTGTCCATTTAATAATTTCCCTGCCCTGTAGACTGTCCACCTGTACTTCCACTATTGATTGTTTAGCTCTGTATGTCTAGGGCATAATAATGTGTATTTGTACGATGTTTCGTTCTTAATTTTTGATTATTTGCTTATTTCTTCCGAAAACTTTTTTTTATTCTACGCCCGTCCTCGGCATCTCTGCCATTAATCGACGATCAGCCCAATAAAAACAAGTATGAAAACAAGAATAAAGTCCTTTAGTAACCTCAAAAGAGTTGTCAGTCATAAACTTTATAACTTATAGGCAGTTCATGAGGTGAGTGGCATCCATATCACCAGGTTTGCACAATAGACAAAGAGCAGAGTCCATTACACCTATTCGATGCAGATGCCCCAGCAGATAGTGATGCTTAGTTGTCACCCGGAAACAAGCGACACCCACAGCTCGTGGTAAGGAGCCAGGGATTTTATTATTCCCATCAAGTAGATTTTTCTACTGCCTGTTCATAGCCGCATCAACATGAAAGAAAACTCTGTCCTCCTTTATTTTACTGAGTATTACACTTTTAATGTTACGCAAAGGAGAATTTGGCTGAATAATAAAGGAAGCAGCTTTCGCAAGTCTGTCTGCCTGCTCATTTCCAAAAACATCACAGTGTCTCGGGATTTATTGAAAACTTGCACAAGAAAACTTTCAGTTGTGACTCAGTTCTTCTGAATCCATATGTTTTTAAAGGCATATAAAATACATTTTTGATTTCTCGTGGCCCATCTCAATGATATACACTTCAAAGAATACAGAGTGGAAGAGTGTGTTAAAATACCTTTTATTAATTTGTAAGTCTGACTTCCTATCACTGGTTCTGTATTCTGAAAGCTTGTATGCCAAAAATAGGAACTCACCGGAGTTTAGAAGTACTAGGACATTCTTCGGGGTAGAAGGTTCAATTTTTGGTTCCAGTCAGTATTTAGTAACGACAAACTACATCTTCTAACAACTGTTACGACAAATTATTTCTTCCATCTGCATGCGTATATAATGACGTGTGTGCTTAGGAGTTTTCACTGTTTCTACCCGAGTGACACTTGAAAATGACTTACTGTCTATGATCATTTTAGAAAACAAAATCGTGAGGGTTGTGACAAAACGTCTTACAAAAAACTTCCGGCTGAAAGACTACCGATTTCACAGTGTCATACATAATTCGAAGCAATCTATCATATTCACAGTATTGTGTGGCCTAATTTTTTGTTTCCTACTACAACAAATTAGTAGAGCTTACGACCTAGTGATGAAAAGTAGTCTTTTGTAATAATACCTATCTATCAAGATAAGTCTCACAACGGCTTTGTGACGGGATAGCACTCGTTAGAGCGAAAGATCCCGGGCTCGATACCCATCTCTGTTGAATAATGCGCAACGGATATTGCGTTTCTGAATTCTGCATGCACGTCTGTTAAATGAGGCCACGGCTTTTTGGCTGGTTATGACGTCTTTCTCATTATCGGAAGGTAGTGAATTCGAGTCTCGGCTTAACCGAAGATGTGTCGTGTCCTCTAAATGTGGCTGGAGCACGTTAGACAGGTCATGGTCCCAATGTTTTCCAAGGAAAATGAAATCTCTGGAGGTGGCAGGATGAATATTGAGGATTTCTTGCTTGGTCTCTTCTTCAAAATCACAAAGCCTCCACCTAGCTGCTTCAATTTAACTAGTAGAACCCAACACAGTACAGGGAAGCATGTTGATGCAATAACAACGTCTGTTGGGGGATGCTTGAGAGTTTTCCCGGTTTCTTTTCTTTTGACATGTGTGACTAATACGCTCTTCGGTGCTCCCCAATTAGTCTGACTAGTCAATGCTGAACAAGAAAGATGGATGCTGTACTTCTGTATATAAACCTTTCAGAGTGAGTGCTTAGAAGTTTTCAAGGTTTTCTCCCTTGCGACATAGGAATATGGTCAACCATCTGGGGAAAGTCTATAATAAACGGTTACTCAAATAACTTATTATAACTTTAGGCATACTCTACTTAAAACTTAGCAGAAAATCTTCTGTTTTTCAACAACGACTCTTAAATAGCGAGGGATGGATATAGAGCTTTTGTTTTGTGCTTGCACACCCGTAACAATGAATGTTTAGAAGTTTTCCAGGTTTTCTTCCTGGTGACAAGTGAATACGGCCGAATATCTTTGTCCTCGTGTTCAGCTGACTGATTGATATGTTTTAGAATGTTAAAGCTATTTTTGATATTTTGAATATTTTCAAGTTGTATCATACATATTCTGAAAATTATATGTTTAACACATCTGTGTAAGTGTACGTGTTCATGTGTTTAATTTTCATTTTTCTTGTAGAGTTGTTTTCATATCGATTCTCTTTTATGCATATTATTCCATCTTAAATAATACATTTTGCTTAAATGACATTCAATTTAATATAATATTTGGGGTGTTTCTTCGTTCAAATATTGACAGATGATAACGTATAACTAACAGAAATAAATCATTCCGGAAACTAAAATACTTTTCCTGTTGTTGCCTTCAACTTGATAGCCACATAAGACCTTTAACATAAGTGCTATTAGTACTTTTCCAATTTGTGATTTCTACATTATTGAAAGTCATTACTTCCGATGCTTTTTCCTATCTTTCACAAAAGCTGTATATTTAGCATCTTTCAGCCTCATTTTATTATTTATATTGAAATTTAGCAAAGAAAAATTCTTATTGTTAATTTCATGCATTCATAAATTTTTCATGCGGAAATTTTTTTTTTTTGGTGATTCACAATATGCATTATTTGTAGATCCTTGAATATACATTGTAAGCGCTGATAACTTCAAATCTATCCATAAAAATGAAATTAAACCGTCTGAGATTTCTGTCTTCATTTACAAATAAACGGTAGGGATGGCCAAATGATTTATTTTCTTTTTCAGTGACGATTCATTTGAAGGGTAGTTGATCTGTGCCACGGTCAGATATAAAAATTTTAACGATGCCATGGTCATCTGATTTCGATATGCTAGCGAAGAGAAATGTTTCGCAATCGCAGTTTTTTTCTTTCAGTTCTTATTCCTTGATACAACAATGGCAACGGTGGCCGCTATGTTCCTCAGAACAATACACTGTTTTCTTTGGGTTTGGTGAAGCGCAAACACCACATACCCTATTTGCATAAATTATACTTTTTAATCAAAATACAATTTTTAATCGTAAATAAAAGAAAATTCCTTATTTGGAAAACAGTTTTCTTTCAAGTACTTGGAAAACATATTTCATTTATGTTCTTGGTACCATTGATTTTTATAAATTTACAGATAAAACATTGTATATTTGAAAATATTGTTGATAACATTGATATTTATGTATTTATATAGAAAAAAACTTATAGTGTATTTGAAAATGTTGTTGATACCATTGGTATTTATGAATTTTGAAAAAGAAAAAAAAACTTAATTTATTTGAAAATGTTGTTGGCACCATTATGACATTTAAGAATTTTCAGACCAAACCTAGTATATTTGGAAATGTTGTTGGTAACATGGATAATTATCATTAATAAAAAAACTTAGTGTAATTGAAAATGTTGTTCATAACATTGTTTATGAATTAACAGAAAAAAAAACCTAGTATATTTGAAAATAGTGTTGGTACCACTGATATTTATGAATTTACAGAGAAAACTTAGTATATTTGAAAATGTGAGTTACATATCTTTTACGTTTAGTTACAAAATAAGCATTTAATGCTATAATTTGAATGATGGATGGAGTTTTTTTCCTGCTTTCTGATGAAGCTATCATTTAATGCTTTCCGTGACCGTGGTTTGTAATAGAATTACTTTTGAGAATCATAGGTTTTAGGAGAAAATGTGTATCTAGGTATAAAAATAACAGTGATTAGGATAAATAACGATATTTGTATTGTTATAAGATATTCATTTTTGGCTCACTGCGTGGCCTAGTGGTTGAAAAGAGCTTTTTGGAACGCTATTTCTCTGGTTTGATCCCAGGTACTGTTAAATAACTGGAGACGGATGTTGCGCTTTTGACTTCTGCATACACATCTGTCAGAGTGAGTGCTTGGGAGTTTTCAGCGTATCAACAATTGCGACACGTGAATAAGGCCCATTACATATGAAAATTATAATCTCAAAAGACAATTACGCGGTAAGTGTTAAGATGTCTACGTCAGCCTTAAAACCTTTAAGCATCATTTTACAGTAGTCTTAAATCTTCAGCCTTTCATACCATGTAAGATCCTGACGTATATATTGATTAAAAACAAAGCGAATGGTCGGTTGGGTTATTTTATTTGTCGATTTACGGTCTTTTTTTGTGCGTAAGAGGACTAATTATTCCGGAACCTAGAGTTATAAGTGGATTCCCTCACACAACTCCAAGCTCATGATAGGAATCGAATTCACGAACTATCGAACCGAAGTCCAGAGCATTAATAGTTCAGCTGCTGATTTAGCAAATAAATTTAATGAGATGCGGAATTCCCTCTCATTCAATTTGTTTGCTAAATCAGCAGCGGAATTTCCTTCATGAACGAAGTTATTAAGTACTGAAGTTAGAATTATTTTCAAATGCGTTCCAATTCACTTTCAATGGGTGAGTAAACCAAAAACGCACTGCTAAAAACAATACTTTTATAAAAAAAAATCCTGTAAAAAATTTAATATCATTATATATTTTTAACTAAAATCACATCGGAGGGGAGTATACAAAGAGGGTATCCGATCTGCACACATTTATATTTGCTGCGGCTGTGCATTGATGAGAATTTTAAAAGGGAATAAGCAACCCATATCTTAGTTTCTGAAGTGAGCTGATTTTAGGAACAAGTTGTGTGTATATATATATATATATATATATATATATATATATATATATATATATATATATATATATATATATATATATATATATATATATACCATTGTGATCACTGTTTACATTAATAACAAACTCTATTATATTATATAAACTTTGAAATGATTTTATTTTTATGATTCCATCAGCGGCTCTAACTTTAATTCCAACAGAGCCTGACTAAGCAGAATTTGGGCCTGGGCCTGAACATAAAATTCTTTAGGAACCCACTTTGCTTCATAACAGTAAACTTTCTATTTTACTTAGCAAATGCTTATTTTCGATTCTCAATGTAAAATAAACTTTCTGTTCGGTTTCTGACTCCTGCTGTGGTGGCATACGGGCAAATGCCCAGGATAACCCTGTATTAGTCAGGCTGACAATCCCGGCTGACACTTCCGCAGACAGACAGAATAAGGAGATTTTAACAATATACATAATAAATTATATCATTCATTCGACTTCAGTCATCATATTTACATATTTTCTATTGATTTAAAGCATCTGCAAATACACACTTTTTATGGAAATTTTCTCTCTGATAATCTTACAGTCAAAAAATCTCAATGTTTTTAAAATGCTTAAATATACACTACTGGCCATTAAAATTGCAACACCAGGAAGAAATGCAGATAACAAAATGATATTTATTGGACAAATATATTACACAAGAAATAACAAGTGATTAAATTTTCAAAAAATTTGGCTGGATAGATCCTGAGAAATCAGTACCCAGAACAACCACTTCTAGCAGTAATAACAGCAGTTATACGCCTGGGCATTGAGTCAAACAGAGATTGGATTGCATGTACAGGTACAGATGCCCATGCAGCTTCAACACGATGCCACAGTTCATCAACCGTCGTGACTGGCGTTTGGTGACGAGCCAGTAGCTCGGCAACCATTGATCAGACGTTTTCTATTGGTGAAAGATCTGGAGAACGTGCTGGCCAGGGCAACAGCCTAACATGTTCCGTATCAAGGAAGGTCCATACAATACCGGAAACATGCGGTCGGGCATTATCCTGCTGAAACCTAGGGTTTCGCAGGGCTCGAATAAAGGGTAGAGCCACGAGTCGTAACACACCAGAAATGTAACATGCACTGTTCCAAGCACCGTCAATGCGAACAAGAGGTGACCGAGACGTATATCCAATGGCACCCCATACCATCACGCCATTTAATGGGCCAGTATAACGATGACGAATGCACGCTGCCAGTGAGCGTTCACCACGATGCCGCCAAACACGGTTGCGACCATCATGATGCTGTACACAGAACCTGGATTCTTCTGAAAAGATGACGTCGCGCCATTCGTGCGCCTAGGTTCGTCGTTGATCACACCATTGAAGGCGCTCCTGTCTATGACGCAGCGTCAAGGGAAGCCGCAGCCATGGTCTCCGAGCTGAGAGTCTATGCTGCTGCAAACGTCGTCGAACTGTTATTGCAGACATTTGTTGTCTTCCAAACGACCCCGTTTCTTGACTCACGGCTCGTGACGTGGTTGCACGATCCATTACGGCCATGCGGATAATATGCCTGTCTTATCGGGTGCTAGTGATAGGTGGCCGTTGAGATTCCGCAAGGCGTTCCATATTACCGTCCTGAACCCATCGATTCCATATTCTGCTAACAGTCATTGGATCTCGAACGACGCGAGCAGCAATACTGCGATAAGATAAACCGCAATCCCGGTACGCTACAATTCGACCTTTATCAAAGTCAAAAACGTGCTGGTACGCATTTCTCCTTCTTACACGAGGCATCACTACAACTTTTCCCCAGGCAACAACGTTCAAATGCAATTTGTGTATGAGGAACCGGCTGAACAATTTCTTCATTTAAACACAATGTAGGTGTCGCTACTGGCGCCTGCTTTGTCTGAATGCGCTGAAAAGCTAATCATTTTCATATCACAGCACCTTCTTCCTTTCGTATAAATTTGACGTCTGTAGCATGTCGCCTTCTTGGTGTAGCAATTTTAATGGCCAGTAATGTATATTTATGCACAATTCTCATTTAAATACAATAAATTATGTATTTAAATGAGAATTGAATGGGGATATATTTATCCCTCCACAATTTAAAATCTTCTAAACTTAAAAATAATAATGCATTATCCATGGGACTCAAGAATCAATGAGTTTTATAATTAGAATCATAAAAAAATTAAATTTGGAGATCTAAAACTTTGGGTTATTGATTTTTAAAGCTTGATAATTAACTCTAAAAGTGCATTTTTACTTATGCTCAAAATTAAAAGAATTTGAGCCGATCTAGTGGTCAGAGTGCCTGACTGTGGATAGGGAGGTCCTGGGTTAGAATCCCGGTTTGGGCATGGATGTACTTTCTCTCTCTATTTATCCTGTCTTTGTCCTTTCTGTGTATGAATAACGTGTGAATGGTTGCCTACCCTATAAACGGGTTTCTATGGCATGTGTGTACTGAAGTAGTCGGACTGCACACTAAATATGGTTCAGTATGAAAAAGTGGAGCAGCGCTCCCCATTTTGTCAGCCTAGCTGGCAGAAGACAGAAAAAAAAAAAAGAATTTGCGTATTTTGTCGAATTTCAAAACAGGATGAAATGTAAAATCGCTACTTTGAGACAAGATGCAAATCATGCACTTCGAATACGATGATAGTAGAAGAACAGGACTTAAAAGATCGCGTTTTAAAACACACTTTTTGTTCCATGCCACGCTCCCTGATTTTTTTGGGATTTCTAGCAACACCGATTGCATTCAAATTGAAACGGTAACAATGAGTAATCTCCAAAGTTTAGGCGATGGAATGAGATAGTGATTTCTGGTAAGGCTCCAAGCAGGCCAGTCTCAAGTCCAGAGTTGTAGATCGTTCAATTTTAAGCCCAGTGTCGTGTGCAACTTACGAAAACTGTTCCAGGAGACCGGAGCTGTTAAGAGAAAGCCTAAGCAGGGTTGTCTAACATCCATGATTGTAAGACAAGATCGCGATTTGTCTAATCTAGTTATGCATGACAGGAATGATACATCGTTTTCGCTTTCTCGTGACTTGCATATCGCCACACGAACCCGAGATTCCAGGGTGACTGTTTCCAGAAGACGTTTTGCGAGGGGTTTCTTGCAGAAAAACCTGTGATTTGCTTCTTGCACAGGGTAGTCCGTTTAGTAAAATGTAGAGAACATGGTGAACGGTGTAGGGCTGAATGGGTGGCCGTTCTCTTCACTGACGAGTCCCGGTTCAGTCTGACCACACATCCTCGCAGTACGTTCATATGAAGCGAACCAGGGATATGCTATCTGTCCTCCAATGTCCGTGAAATCAAGTATTATGGTGGTCGTGGTTTAATGATAATATCAGGCATCATGTTAAATGGTTGTACACTCCTCCATGTATTCGACAGAATCAGTGTGATTGCTATGAAATTTAGGAATATGAAATCTTTTAAAACTATGTTCCCGATTTCAGGACCACAGTTGCTCTCAGTTCATTTTAATAGACGATAACGAGAGGCCACATAGAGTTTTTCTGGTTGACGAATTTCCAGAAATCGAGGTATCCGCCAGATGGATTGGCCAAGCAGATCTCTAAATATCAACCCTATAGAGCATGCAATCTGGGGAGGGAAATTGTAACTCGCAATCCCTTTCCGATAAGCTACAAAACCTAAAAACGGAATTACTCAAAATAATAAAAACTGAAGGAAAATAAACGCCGACACTGATGGTTTTCTTTAGTTATAAATATTCTATTGAAAAATGTTTTTGCAGCGTAGAACTTTTAAGTTTAATAGGGAAGCAAGATAATTTAAGAGAGATAAAAAACTATTTTTAATCCGTTTGTGTGTGTGTGTGTGTGTGGTTTGGAAACCCTGCACATCATGCTCAGAGAGCCGAGAATGTTTTAGTTCGTTATCCGAACGCAAAAATCCTTCGTGAAAGTGTTCGTTGTCCAATTTGTTCGGGCAGTCAGAACTGTTAGATAACCGATCACTCACTGTATATTGGTTAGACAAAGATTCCATTCTAAATAACTAGTTAACCATTTCACACCATTATCCATGAATTTAAAAGCATTCAATACTGTAGCACAGTATTCGTAACAGTAGAAATTTCAAACACTAATCTGTCCTGTATTCAACACTTAATAATCATTTATCTTCAACTTTCTTAAATATTAAAACCTTTTGTGTTGTAAATTGTATAGTTAAATGCTTAAATCTTTCTTTCAATAAATAATAATGCTATTTCCACATATGTGCATTTCCTTTTCAGTAATAAGGATTAATTATTCCAAACATGCTTATTGTTAAATTTAATATTCTGATAGCCCGGTGGCGTAGTGGTAGCGTTTCCTTGGCACAGGTCTGAGGGTCGATCCTCGGGTTTAGCAAGGTTGACTCAGCTCTTCATCCCTTCAGTGGGTTTATAAAACGGAGTACTAAGCATGCTTGAAAACTAAACGCTGCGGATTTCACGTTAGGCAGACATCCTAGCCGTGACATACGCTTCGCATCCCAGGTCATGAAAATAGAAATGGACACTGCCTTGGCCCCCACATGGGCTGTCATGCCACTTAGATAAGTTTTATATTTTGGCATCTGCTGATACTCATCACAGTAAACAAGTTTATCCATCTCCCAAAGTGTGTTCATCTAAAAAGTCATATAAGATTTATATATAATGTAGAAGTAACTAATAAACATCTGAGACAACAATAAAAAGATAAATTGAGTTTTCGTTGACTTTCCTGATAACTTAAAGTGTGTGTCAAATTTTTTTATTTCAATGAAGTAAAAAAAAAATTCTTTAAGTGTCCCTCTCAATGCGTGGATAAAAATATATTATAAATTATAATATGTTTTATGTGTTAATATCGAATTTTTCAAGAATTTCATGAAATCTTCTACCATGTTACATTTAAACTGAAATGTATTAATTATGTGAGCAACCATCAATGAATGAAGAGGAAGACGAGCCACTAGTTTATATTATCCTAGTATATAACTAGTAAACTAGTGGCTCGTCTTCCTAGTAAACTAGTCCTTTCTAGTAAACTAGTGGCTTTCGTATGGAAAATATCATTTGGAGAGAATATAATATATGATAAAAAGTAGTTTTTTCGAAACAGTCATGTAAAACAGATATCTATAGCTAGATGTACAATGTGAAATTAAGAAATTGTATAGGTTTTCACACTTAAATTGCGATACATATATATTGAACGTTATTTTCTTATAAAAAACAATTGTGATGACCTATGTAAAAAAGAAAAACATTTATCAACACATTTTAGACTTTCAGAGATAACAAGATGTAAGCTACCGGACGAATGCGGTTTATCGTGTTATCAACAGTTTATCTGCCTTTACACAAAAGTGACATGACAACATGTTTGCTGACGAGTTCCGGTTCTGTTTACCAAATCATTATGGTGACATTCGTGTGACGTGACATTGAGAGGTACGCATGCTTTTGACATCATCATACTGACGATTAGAGTTGATAGTACATGTAGTTATATTTCTTTTGTTAGCAAACTTCTGTGTATCTATCCCACAGTTGGAAGCTACTATAGCATATGTTGTTGATGAACACAAATATCACTGACCGCCTATACCATCTAACCACAGCAATCACTTCTTGTTTACACTGATGACACTTTGGACAGTTGTCATTATAATACCACTGTGTTCAGGCCATTGGTTCTAAATTTACTTTTATTCAAATTCTGAGAAACTCGTTTTAGCTTCATGAAACACTATCACAGGCTGCCCTTATATTGGTATCTTCCTTGTATGAGAAAATGTTTGGCAGCTTTCTTGCCCAGCAAGTTCTTGAGATGTCTCATTAAAAAATCGTTTTGTCAACTGTTGTCAAGAGATTGGCTGGTCGTCATTCATTATAGTCAATGAACTGTGACATCGTGCTGAAGCTTCTTGGACATCTGTACCTAAACTATCTAATCTTTGCTTTATTCAGTGACCTGGAATATATAAGTTCTGTTACTGCAGCTGTAATTGGTTATCGTGCCTACTGATTCCCCGACATAATTCCTGCCAAGTTTCTCATTTTTTTATTTTCAATATAACATATTTCTTCAATAATTATTTTGTGATTTGCATTACTTTCTGTTGTAGCATTTAAAGGAGATTTCCTTGGTATTCTTAAACATATTTTAACCTACATATAATAATGCCTATGCTATTTCTTTGGTATACTTTCTTATTTTCTGACTTCTTTCAGAAAATCTGTATATAACATTTAAAAATTTATTCAGGTAAAAAAAAGCAAATTTTTTGGAATTTTTTGGAAATCTTGAAAAATCATTAAAGATTACTATTGGCCGTGGTAGCCTAGGGGTTGGGGCATCATTCGAATGGCTGCATTCGATTCCCAATGCCGCCAAAGACCCCACCGAGTACATGCTTTTTAAATCTGTGCAATAGAAAATCCTGTGGTCGGTCATTGAGCAGCTACCATGGATGTAATGGTCTGGAGAAAACTTTCTCCCCCTCCAGATCAATGTTAAAATTAAGAGAGTGGTTCCTCTGGCGGTGCCATCTATCGGAAGAGCTTAGAGCAGAGTCATACTTTCACTTTTGTGGTGTTCTGGTTAAACGAAAGACGCAACCTATTGACTTAAATTCATGTAGACAACAACATAGCGAATTAGGCTTGTCCAAGTGACATAAGTAACAACAGCGGTAATATGATAGCTCTTTTTTATTTCTTTAATGCATAACATAATAGCAAAATAAGTGCTATTTTCCCATTAAAGGTGATTGAGTTTGGTCTATACAATTGAGAAATACCTTTTTATACAACCCATACCCCTTTCTATTCTATAATGCCTTTATGTGGAATAGAGCTATCACATATTCAAGCTGTAAGACTATTTTTAAAATAAAGTCGCTCTCATGTCAAAGAAAGGTAATTTGAAAATTAAAACTTACGGATTTAAGAAACTTTCAGTATAATGAATAAGTCCACTTTGAGATATTAGTATTGCTTACAGTAATGAAATTCTGATATGATCTTCTATTTAAACCTACTAAATTAATCTTAGCGTCTTTTAAGAGAAAATTTCAAACGCAAGAGTTTTACTTCACAGAGCAGTGATTTGATAACGTGGTTTTTGGAAATGAATCAACTGAGGCTTCCACTAAAAGCTAAATTTTATTATTAATGTGAAGCTGAATTTGCTCTTTCTCGTGTTGAAAAAAATGGCAGCGGTATTGAAATTTAGTTTTATTCGTATTGCAAATATTTTTTCCTTTCTATGCTTCCCACTAAGGAAATATACATCTTTTGGCACAACATGGAGTGAAATTGAAAGCAATTCATCTAACAGGGCATCTAGTGGATGTGCCACCACCACGCAGAAGGAAGGAAATATGGTTACCTGATTAGTTATCGGGATTCTCGCTATCAGAAGGTAGTGAGTTTGAATCCCAGATTAATCGAAGATCCGTTGTTTTAACTCAAGGTGGCTGGAAAACGTTAAATATCTCGTGATGCAATGTCCTTCAAATGAAATGATACCTCTGTGAATGATAGACTAAATATTTGTGTTCTTCTGCTTTGTCCCTGTTTCAAAATCACGAAAACTCCAACTGGAAGAAACTAATTCAGATCTAGGTACAGGGACGCATGCTGGTGAAATAGCAACCGCTCAGAAGAAGGTTGAGTTGTATGTAGCATTATAGAACTTGACTAAACAAAAGACACCATACCCCACAAGATATATAATTCTGCATGGACGGCATTGCGACAAAGAATTATTTTTCGTTCCCCAATGGCCATTCAGAATTTTTGGTTTGGTCGGGAATATAACTCAATAATTTGAGTTAATTAAAAGGAGGCATTTTCCAACCAGACCATTCACGCCAATATAGTGAGAAAAAAGAAACTCTTCTTAAATAGGAAAATTATTTGCTTGTTGTTGTTGTATATATATATATATATATATATATATAATATAATATATATATATATATATATATATAATATAATATAATGTAATATAATATAATATAATATAATATAATATAATATAATATAGTATATATGTTTTTTTGTAAAACTACTTACGGGAATGAGTTTTCACACTCGTGAGTTAAATAATTATCGATTTCGGAGTTTGAAATCAAATTTTAAATCTTCAATTACATGGATATGAAGAATATTGGAAAACAACTAATGCATGAAGTCAATATTTTATCTTTCAGCACTTCTATGACGGAAGACTAGGCACCTTAGGCCTAGTCCACTAGGCACCTTGCACAGAGGGACACCTAGTGGGGGGTGCAATCGTAACCCCGAAAATGTGTCCTTGTAATTTAAAAGCATGGACCAAGCAGGAGATCCATGTACTTGGTCTGCCACCCCCAGAGGTATAATTTCACAGGATGGACGTATTTACATGGACGTAACCACTATTAGTGAACACGACGAATCTTCGGTTAAGTCGGGACTTGAACTCATTACCATACGAGATAACGAAAACGACGCCTTAACCAACCACTCCTGTTTTTTTTTTTTTTTTTTTTTTTTTTTTTTTTTTGTGAAATTAAAATAATTTATTTTGATACTGTAAATTTGATAACATGACAACTAAAAGTTGTGAGGTTTTTTTAATTAACCAATGCGTTATTTTCTTATACCGGGGATACTTCTCGTCCTTAAATGTTCAAGTTGATGAATCATAATGAAGGATACCTGGAATATTTCCAACATCCAAGCGACAAATGTAAATGTAGTAACCACATCCATTAGCCGTTGCAGCATTTCAAATACATTCAATTCAATTAATGCTTGGTCTGTTTGGATACTAAAAGGACTTTAGGAATTTGTCAATATATACCTGGGATTTCTATGACACTATCTCTAACTTCTGAGAGTGAGAATCGTCATCCTGAAACGATCTTCTCATAAGCAAAATGGAAGCATTTAACAGGTTATTATGCTAATATGTTCAAATAAATTAGACATTTTTAAGCCTATAGAGCATTCACGTAGAATCTATCCATAATGATGATCTTCTAATTAAAGTATCTCTTTTTAAGGCATGCTTTTATTGTTGTGAGTCATATAGGGGAATGGCAAGACGATGTATCTTTGCTGACACAGAACGTAAGCATATCATCGTTTCATTGATATGGTCTATAGAATCAAGTGCTTGTTTTTTGATGAACTATTCATTCAGCAGGCTTCCTGTATTTCAATACTAATCAGTCACTACTAAAAACTAAGAGTCACTACTAAAAACAGAGAAGACCACCTATTTACCTACGCCGAACAGGATAATCATCATCTTCTGAAATCAACAGTCTGAGTCAAATGCATCTTAGTTTGTTGTCCCTTTCTCTTTTGCAATTACAGTTTTCATAATTTCCTACTTTTGGCTCATAGCTCTCTAATCTCTCTAAAAATAGAAACTAAGATCCTGCCATTAGAAACATTTATAAATACTTACTTTTTATGATTTCAACTGGTGAAAAACCATTCTCGAGTTGAGCATAGTGAGCATTGCTGAAGGAGAATGATGTTTCAAAATTCCCAAAACTTCTTCCAACAGGTGAATCCCATTCTCAAGCTGTGCATAATGAGTATATCTGAAGAAGGATGCTTCAACGTTCTTAAAACAGCTTCCAACTGACTGCTTTCAAATGTTTTTCAACAGATGAGAGATTATTCTCGATCTCTGAATAATAAGTATTCGTGAAGAGCAATGCTGTTTCAATATTTCTAACATGCGCTGAAGATGCGAAAACTTAGTGTTTTCCACCGATGTATACAGTTTGGTAAAATATTGTTACCATTTTTCAAGGGACATGATTATGTTTTTATTTTTATTATATTATATTATAATAATAAAATCGCAATATGTTATGAATGTATTGTTTCCATCTTCAACGAAGAAAATTATATTATTTTAAATCTCTTTATAAGATCTCTGTACCATAGCATTCTCTAAAGAGAGAGAGAAAGTGTGTGTGTGTGTGTGTGTGTGTGTGTGTGTGTGTGTGTGTGTGTGTGTGTGTGTGTGTGTGTGTGTGTGTGTGTGTGTGTGTGTGTGTGTGTGTGTGTGTGTGTGTGTGATAAATATAGCAGTGTGTGTGTGTGTGTACGTGATAAATATAGCAGTGTGTGTGTGTGTGTGTACGTGATAAATATAGCAGTGTGTGTGTGTGTACGTGATAAATATAGCAGTGTGTGTGTGTGTGTACGTGATAAATATAGCAGTGTGTGTGTGTGTGTGTGTGTACGTGATAAATATAGCAGTGTGTGTGTGTGTACGTGATAAATATAGCAGTGTGTGTGTGTGTACGTGATAAATATAGCAATATTGCTATAGATATAAGAATGCAATTTTTATAAGGAAATCTCAATATGCTTTACATGATGAGATATTCTCTATAAATGCTTATGATTTATTATTCGTATAATTGTTCGCTAATTATAGATCTTAATGGTCATAAAAAGAAAATCACTGAATATACAGGAAAATATTGTTGGAAAGTTAATGAAATTATCCAATAAGTATAAAAAATTATATTTTATTCCCAGAATTCACCTGAATCAAAACTAAAATGTGCGAATATTTCTTTCGAGCGAAGAATAGTTTGGGATAAAAATATATAAATACCAAGCTACATGATTGACAAAGAAATAGAAATTGATTTCCTATGTTGGCTTGATTTACAAGCCAGCGCTTTGCGTACTACAGTAAACACTTTTTTTATTAACCTCTAATTTATGAACATTCATGCTTTTACAAACTAGTAATTATAGTCCCTGCCCTCACACCATAGATACAATGGTAATTTTAACTACCATTTACGAACTAAAATTTTGAAAAATCTCTTTTTTCCGAACTTTTATTTCTAATAAATAGTTTTCTTTTCCATTTTTATATGATATTTTTTAAATTTTTATTGATTGCTTTTTTACATAACGCCTGAGAATTGGATTCGTTTTTGATCAAAGAAGCGACATGCTCCAGGCATTATAGGAAAAATAATTGAAAATAAATAGATATCGGACATTTGATGGAAAGAACTGGGGTGCCGAATTCAACTTCTGTTTCCGGTACGTAAGGTCACTCAAAAGAGGAAAAAGTCTTCTTTTCTTACAGTACTTTAGAACAAAGAAAAGGAAATACTCCTTAAAGCTTGTCCTCTCTTGATCTGAAGTTGGTTTCATTTAAACAACGCAATCGATAAAGTTTCGTTTGACTAGCCAGATCGAACCGATTCCATTGAGGATTTGTCGAAGAAGTGAACGTGCTTATGTCAATTGAAGAAAAAAAGAAAGTTCTGTAAGTAAAAAAAAATATATTAAATAAGACAGAAGTTGGTAAAAAAAATATTTCAAAGAACAACCTCTTGACAATTTTAAGAACTCGGAAAAAAATCTGAAAAATGAAAAAGTAACATGTCTTTCGAAAGCATTATAGAGAAGCAAAATATCCTAAACTGGAAAAAGCTTTGCTTGCGTGTCTAAGAAAAATGAGAGGTATGAACATTCCTGTATGATGGTAATGTCATTAAAGAGAAATCCAAATGCTTTGCAGTGAAGCTGAACATAAAAGTTTTCAAAGCATCAGACGGTTGGCACTAAAAATTCAGACACGGTTTGAGTTTTAGAAAACAGTATGGAGAAGTGCAATCAATAAAATGAACGTAAATGTTGTTTTTAAGTATGAATCATATTTTGCATGTGTTTTTCTTATAGTGCATTCTAAATAATTCCTTCGAAACTAGACTAGAATATATTCCTCCATTGGCGACCTTTGCAACTTTTTCGTCGCCAACAAATTCTGTTGCCATTTAAAAAAAACCGTGTATATATGACACAAAAATGACTTAAAACACAAGAAAAAAACCAAATTTGGCAATGAAAAATCACAAAAAGCCACAAATATTCAAATTGGTTATACCAAAGGGAAAATCAGATGCACTATAATCAAAACAAAGGATGACATATTTGGCGAGAAATCTCTTGGGTGATATATCATACTTATACCATTCTTTCTAATGGTATTTTATTTATAAAAAAAGCAGTTTGGCAAAAAAAAATCAAACTTTAATAATCTAATACATTTCTGTTATTTTACGAACTGTTTTATCTATCTTACAAATACGAGTTCGTTCTTAAAAATGGACGTTAATGGTATATCATTTCCACGTCGCAAGTAATAAATTATTATCAATCGCAAACAAAAAAAAATAATAATTTATTATCAATCATAATCAATCGCAAACGAAATGTCACCTAATTCAACCTTTTACCTGTAGCAAATATATTAAGCAGTATCAAAATACTTGTATTTCCAGAGCAAAATAGTTTTTTGTATGTAATTTACGCCTCTGTTGTCGCCAAAAATGTCAATTTAGCAAGAATTAAGCCGGCAAAATGGAAAAATATCGATATGCGTACTTTGAACACCAAGAGGAGAATCAATGCGTGATAATGCATCCAAAGTTCACTTGATGCTGATGATCCCAGGCAGTTAATTTCTTGTTCTACGCCAATTTAAGAAAATATATATTGATTTTCCACTACTCAACAGTTAATCTTTTGCACCGGGTGAAAGTGATCATAGTGATTTGGGCACAATATAGAGAATAAAAAAATCACTATATTAAAATTAAATGCAATTTTTTGTAATTATAGAAAATCAACCATCGAATTCTATTAAAATTATTATCTTGGCTTTGATTTCACTTTTCATCACCAAATATACCAGTTTTTGACTGAAATGATGAATAATTTTTAAACCATTTTTCGTAATCCAAAATTTTGTAATTATAAAAAAGGAATTGAACAAAAACGGCACAGATGCCGTATAATCCAGGATGCCAAATTCTGTGTTTAGTGATTTTTTGACAGGATTTCTTATGTATCTGGTAACCTGGTTTTTGTTATGTCATCGATATGAAATGGAGACAGATAAAAATTATGCAGAAAATTCCATTTTGGCTACTCTTGTATTTATATCATAACGCACATCAAAATACGAATTTTAAAAAAATTCAAATTAATTTTAAAAAAATTTAAAGAAGAATGATATATACAACATACATTTTATGTGTATATCATTCTAAACTCTTTCTTTAAATGTGAAGTTTGTTACTTTATTAAAAAAATGTATGATTTATCACAAATTTTTTTTTATCATAATAGATTCTATAGATTATCATTTTTACTGAAACAACACATCAAATCTTTCATAAAGTTATTTTTAAGTACGCATGTGAATAATATTCAATATTTTTTTACGGGATATGAGCATTGCAAACATTAGGAACCTTTTTTAGTGATACACATATTTGTAAATTGATACAGTTGTACAGAAAAATTTGATGCATCTTCCTTTCACTGTACTTTTGTAGGAATAATTTGATTTCTTGGTGATTCTTAAGAATTAATGACCGTATAATAAATTCAATTCCATCAGCGTTACACCAATATTCGCAATTATTTGGTTTCACTGCTGTTGTTTCCAGCATGACGCAATGTGTTGCAGCCTTGAAGGTAAGAGTGTTGCTTTAGAATTGTGGTATACATTATATTTGTTTTCAAATAACCAGATAAAAAATGAATATCTGATTATCGAAATAATCAGATAAAAATGACTTTTGTTTGCTTGTCCCTCTCGAATCAAGTATTGCTCAAGAGAGTTATTGACTGTTTTTTCATATAGTCAACTCTTGCATGTCTGTTTAGAAACGAAAATTTAGTTTGTTGACAATAGAAGATCGCTAAAAGATTTCTTCTAAAGAAAAGAAAAATTAACATTGAATGAAAACGCTGTTTTGTATTTAACATTTATTCAAATCACTTTTTCCCAGTTTTATGAAAAGAAATTATCTGTATCGCTCTATTATTATTAAAATACTAAGGGGCACAATTTATATATAATATTTTCTTATTCTACTTACTTTCCAACTAAGTCATATTTTGAGTCTTTCATATCTGAGTCTTAAACGCGTATAATAAATTAAAAATGGGAATAAATGTTTTCAGTTATTCTTGCTGATTTTCCCACATTACAGAAAATATCATAGAATTTAAAAATCTGTGCAATTAAACTGGATAAAAAGTATTTATTTAGTTTAATTGCGAAGATGACGTATACATTTAACAAAGTAAAATGATAAGAAATGTAATTGAAAAGAGGAAAAACACAAAAATAATTATTTCAAAATCTTATTAATAAAAATACGATATTTTTAAATGTTATACTTGAAATAATTACTCTCTGATTAATATATGTGTAAGTATAATTTAATGTGTAGCATGTGTAAATATAACTTTTAAAAAAGGCTGTAATTAAAGAAAGAATTAGATTTTTTTTTTTTTAAATTTTGGTATATAAAACAAATTTTAACGCAGCAATATTTGCTTCAATTTATATTATAATAAAATGTTATCATCAGTTTATATTATTGTACTGATTCAACTTATGACTTCAATGCTTTCTGTCGACAATTTGCTACTAGTATCACTTTAAAAAGTTTCTTTTGAGCCACATTATTCTCAGATAAATTACTTAATTTTATTTAAATTAGTTTTGGGAACTGTTATTCCTGATTTTCAAAAGAATTTGTGAAAATAAATCCTACATGATAATTGTTGCTTAAGCAGTAATAAGTCAACAAAATTCTGCCATCAATTCATCACAGCTGGTGCTTCTGTACTTGACAAACCTAGATTTTTTTTAACATTATAATTTTTATATTCTTATTTCAAATTTGACAATGTGTCTAATTAAATTTTATCTGGCAACTTGATAGCACAGTACTTTTTAATTTTTACAAAGTTACATTTAATAATAAATAAATAATTAGATGTTTGGGGAAAATATACTATGTTTTTGGTTATTTGGTAAAAATATACTCTTGGCGAAAATTAGTGGGTTTATTCTTCTTTTTTTTTTTTTTTTTTTTTTTTTCCTTGCGCTAAGTTGGTTTTCATGCATGTTTGAAGAAACAAGATGGCGCTGAAAACATGATAGACCAACTAGATGTACGATAACAATATGGCGCCAAATTCACAAATTCAATTCACGACACATTCACAAATTCAAAGCAATCACACTACATCAATCGAATACATGGACGGGTGTGCGACTATTTAACATGATGACTGATTATATTCTTAAACTTCGGCCGCCATAATATTCTATTGCGTGGAAATTGGAAGACAAATCCTAAGTTCCTGGTTCGTCCATATGAACGTACTGCGGGAATCTGTGGTTAGACTGAATCAGGACTCGTCAGTGAAGAGAACGGCCGCCTATTGAGCCATGACCAGTCTTTATGCTCTCTGCATTATGCTAAGCGAACTTTCCAGTGCGAGACGAAAATCAAAGGTCTTCTTGCAAATAGCCTTTCCTCATGAAGTCTTCTTGAAACAGTCACCCTCGAATCTCGAGTTCCTGTGGCGATATGCAAGTCAGGAGAAAGCGGAAACGATGTATCATTCCTGTTATGCCTAGGTAGATTAGACAAATGACGATCATTTCCTGCAGTCGTGGCAGTTAGACGACCCTGCTTCGCCGCCACATTTCAGCGTCTAAACTTTGGAGGTTACTCATTGTTACTATTACAATTTTAATTCAATCGATTGCAGCACAGAAAGACCGATATATTTGGCCAGTTGCGCTGACAAACGAAAAGATTGTTGTCAACTTGCGCTTATGAAGCCTATTCCTCTACTGGATCCACCCACACATACATAAACGCTTACGTATTTGACGTAAAAGATTTATACCATTGTCTCGAAATAGTGGTTTAATATTTTCTGTTCTTTTCAAGAAATTCAAAAATTATGCAAATTGTCTTAATTTTGAATACTAGTGTATAAAACAAAAGCCAAATCTCTAAATTCCGCTCTTCAGTGGTAGAAATCTCTAAATTCCGCTCTTCAGTGGCAGTGATTCTTCCTGAAGTAGTGGTTTTACATTTCGTTTTGTTCTTTCCAAGAAAATGGACAAAATATCCTTAATTTTGAACACCAGTGTAGAAAACAGAAGCCCAATGTCCAAACACTACTCTTCATCAGTAGTAGTGGTTCTTCCTGAAGTAGTTGTTTAACATTTCGTTTTGTTCTTGTCAAGAAATCGGGCAAAGCATGCTAATTGTCTTAATATGTTTTACCAATGTAGAAAACAGAAGCCCGGTGTCCGAATTCCATTCTACACCAGTAGTTGTGTCTGGTGTCAGGAATTTCTGTTAGAAGATTTTCCTACTAGCATAAACCGTTGAATCATTAAAAATAAAGTTTTTCTTAATTATTTTTTCTTTTAAAATATTTGTGTTACTTTTCAAGATAAATTTCTGGAAATGCTCACTTGAAACAAAGCTTAAAATTAAATAAATAAAAAAATTATTCTCAAATAAATTCTGTTGAGAAGATAATGCGGTCTAAGCATAAATAATTTTTAAATTTTAAAGCAACCAGTTATATATGATATAAATTTTAAAATTACTAAAGCTTCTAACTTTATAAATATTTTGCTAATTTCATCAGAGTATACATTTATATATATGGCAATTAAAATAGTATTTTTTATGAAAAGTTCCAAATTATAAGTTTACATTGAAAAACTTTATGATTGATTCGAACATTAGTCTGATGAGCAAAGCGAAATTTTAACTTACAAACATCTAGAAGAACTAATTATTCCTATAAATTAAAAAAAGTCTTTTAAAATGCATCTCCAAATTTATTCTGAATTAATATAAATAAATTTAAAGGGAATAGCTCAAAGGCTATTCTTGTTTTAGTAACAAATTATTTTCATTTTGGCAAATGTCCAGTAGGTAATGTACAAATTATCTATTTAATTTCCAGATTACCTAGATAATTTGAGAAAGGAAAAAGTTTTTGTCCTTTCAAAGGATCACTCTAATACTCTTATTACTTAGGTAATCCACAGAATAACTAATTTCTTCTCATTGGGAATAACATATTTATTCTGAATGTAGACTTAAATAAAATATATATTTAGTTTGAAGTGTTACTTTAAGTATACACAAAAGCTATTGTTGTCCCAGCAAAAATTTATTTTCACTTTGACGAATGCCTATTAGGTAATGTAATTACCGGATAATCGTGTTAAATTTCAGTTTACTCTCTCATATAATTGAAAAAGGAAACACTTCAAAGAATCACTGTGTAGTTAATCTTCACATTACGTAAGTAATCCGTAGAATAACTAAATTCTGCAGTGTTGGTGAACATAATATTCTGAATTAAGTCATAAATAAAATATTTAGCTGCAATTGTTGGTTAAAGTATACACATAAGCTAATATTATTGCAGAAAAATTTATTTTCATTTTGATAAATGCCTAATTTTCAGATTACTTAGATAATTTAAAAAGGAAACACGCACTCTTTAAAGAGTCACCGTAGTTAATCTTCCCATTATTTAGGTAATCTCTAGAATAACTAATTACTGCAGCGTAGGGGTAACATAACTATTTTGAGAATCCAATCTTACAGAAAATATTTACCATACATAATTTTTATTTATTTTTGTTTCTAATAAAGTACTAACTATACTCAAAAAACAATTTTGTTGCTGAAATCTTTCATGAAATTCATCGAATTTCATTTGATTTCTAAATTTCAGGTGATTCTCTCATGTAAGATTATCTTACTAAAATCTCGGGGTTTACCAGAAAACCTGGTTCGTTAGGCATTTATGAGTAATTCGAACGTAACTGATTGTTAAATTTGCAATGTAATTGTCCATATCATCTTTAATGAATTAATATCAGCATGATTTTTGAGAATAATTAAAAAATAAAACTAGTATGACCTTCGATGAATTGCAGCTTGAAGTGTCCCCCCCCCCATTTTCATAAAAAGATATTAAAGATCTTAGGACATGGCCACCTGAAACATTTAAGTTAAAACTCAAGCATTTAATTACTTATGGTTTTTAATGAGTTTTGGCATCAAATTAATTTTTTCGTTCTCATAAATATATAGAAATTTTAACATATCTGGAATTACCATAAAATCTCGCTTAACTGGTGCATTAAGATTGTAACCATGGCTACTGAAAGAATAACTCTTTCGTTTACTATGATTTCACAATAAAGTCTAAAATTCGCTTTTTTTTAAAAACATAAAAAAATTATTATAGACTCTTTTAGTGAAATTTGTTTTAAAATCACAAGTTAAGTTTAAAATCATAAGTTGTTTTAAAATCACAAGTTATTTAAATACTTTAAAAATTGAAATTCATTCATTTGTGCTTTAATAAAACTTATGCTTTGATTTAAACTTCTTGCATTTTACTCAGAGAGAAAATAATTTCGTGCCAGGTTTAGCACATATTTTTACGTTTCTCATTTTTATTTATTATAGGCTATTGGTCATTCCTAAATAGGCGCTTCTGCTTTAGGCGAGAATTTCATGGAATTTGGATAGAATAATAAAGCCAGTAATTTTCTAATTATTTAAAAATTAATTTAACATTTAAATACACAATAATAATATGATAGTAAAGTTAATATGTCATTGTTTTTAAAATAATAGAGAGTTAATAAAAACTTAATTAGTTACTTAGATAGTCAAAAACAAATATTTAAACTAATGATAGGCAGACAACACACACAGAGATTGCTTTTAAAATAGCTCTTAATGGTATTTATGAAGTTCTGTCCTGACAAAATCACGTACATTCGTGACGCTAGAGGTATTTCCATAGTTACAATCTATTAGCTGTAAACAAGACTAGATAAAGGAAAAAAATCTTTTCTGTAAGTGTTTTAACTTCTTTTCTATTCCTTTTTGTACTATTTACCTTATGGAAATTAATGCTTCTACCAAATAACAACAGATGGTTTCCGCCTTTACAAATGACTTTACCTCTTCCCTAATATATTTTTTATTCCATCAAATACGAATGCACACAAAAATATTTCTCGAAATCACTATGTACAAATTAACTGATGATGTTTACCAAGGAAAATTCATGATAAATATTTTTACTTATGTTAACTAATTTCACTATGAAATTAAACTTTAGTGTACTTAAAAGTGATTCCGAAAAAGCTTGTAGTAGCAATATGTCGCCTTGTGCGTACAAAAGTCCTTTGCCATTTTGTTTTATGGGAGAGTGAAAATGAAAATTATCACATAATGGCTGACCATGGCAAGATATTTCAGGGAAGAAATATATTATTTTGTTTTTGGAAGAACTGGCCTCGTTAAATTTAGTCTTTGGTTACCACTTCCGATGGAACGTATAGATCTTCAACCCACTGAGCAGTAAAAAAAAGTGAATATTTTTCAAAACTTTTCTGTTTAAAGAGGCATGTCTATATATATATATATATATATATATATATATATATATATATATATATATATATATATATATATATATATATATATATATATAGACATGCCTCTTTAAACAGAATTAATACTATATATATATATATATATATATATAATAGTATTTAATCTAGAAAGAAAGGTATTAGCAAATTCTTCATTAAAAGGAATTTCAGATTAAGATTTCGATATTCCTTTTGGGGTTAAATGCAAAGGTAAAATGTGAAATATATGGATAAATATATATTTTCCAAAAAATTTTCTTTCGGAACTAAGATGTAGTGATCCCACTATTTCGTCCTGAAACTGATAAAATGTAGGATCAGAGAAAAAATTCAGTAGATCTTCAATTTTCCGAATCAATCTAGACCGAATTCTTTCGGATAATCAAAATGCGATTAACCAGATTTAAAAAAAAAAAAAAATCGGGTTAATTTGAAATAATTACTATACGTTGAAGATGGCAGAAAAACTGCATACTTTTTATTAAAGAAAAAGAACTTTTATTCAATTAAAGCAAATGACAACACCTTTACGTGCTAAGGTACTTGTGCTGTATATTAATACAATACGCGTGTATAAAGCTGTAAATGAAAGTCATTGTTTTCTGAACATTTCTGTCATTGTGTTTCACTGCTTTCATCGGTCTTCGGGCCGCCAAGTAGTGCATCTGCTTGACAATGAGAATTGGAACCCACTCGGGCTGACTATCTTTCACTTTAAAAGCAGTTTTAAAACTGGCAAATGTGTTAGCTGATGGTCCCGTGTTTGCTTCTCCTTGAACATTAAGGTCATCTTCATTCTCGATATTTTAAATAAGTTTATCATCATTTGCAATTTGAAATATAGGATCTCACTCATAATACATTCTTCCATATCTTCAGAACTAACTTCTGAACATTCAAGAAATTTAAAAAAAAGTTTTTGAATTCCTCTAGTGACACGTCTCTCTCTTTCTCATTTTCTTCCTTCTCTTCCTTTTTCTTTCTCTTGAGCTTTGCTCGTTTTACTTCTCTCCTTCAGTCTAATTTATTTTTCTGAACTTCTAAAAGAGATTCGGATTAACGGAGTTCGGATAGTTGGAGTTTACTGTACTAATATTTCCATTGTCTCTGAACGTCAATAGGTGAGACTAAGTTATTATCAAATTAAGCATGGTCTCATCTATTGATAAGATGAGTCATATTATATTAAATGATACCATGCTTAGTTTACGAAGAACTTTATAAGTATAAAAAAAACTGTTAAAAATAAATGTAATTTTTTAGGCCTAAATTACTTTACCAATTAAGTAAACCAGTCTCTGGAATATTCAAGACGCTCCTTAGGGAGGAAAAATTGAGGAAAAACAATCATTTATTGTAAATGAATTTCCAGTGATAAAATTAAAGTTAACTTAGTAAGTAGTTTTTTTTTTTTTTTTTTTTTTTTTTTTTTAAATTTCTAACTTAGTTTAAGAGAGATCAGTAAATTTTAACCTTCCACAAAAATTAAAATCAGGGAAGCTTTCCTTCATACACCTTTCATTATCTTTCGATTAAATAATATAATAAATCACAATGAGAATACTTAGTGGGTTTTTCTCGCTAGAAAAGGTTTAAAAAAATTTCATTCCAATTTATAATTAATTTTTTATACCTCATGCACTTTTGTTGAAAATATTTTTTTTCAAAATATAATAGTGAAATTGTGTTAAATGTTATTTCAAATAATAGTTTTTGTTGTTACATTCTAACAGTTATAACAATAGTAATGACTCTGCTAGAAATGTTGGAAACGTGTTTTAATAATATATATATATATATATATATATAGCTGAGAATTTATACTGACGGCTCCCGGTTGCGAGAAGGATCCAACGCTGGAGCAAGGGTCTATTGTCCCCTTTTTTCAATTGCAAATCCAGCTGGCACATTTGCATCCGCATTTGATGGGGAACTGCTTGCGAACAGTATTGCTCTTTCTCAGTTGACTTGACATCTTAATGGGTTCTCCAAGGCTGTTTTACTTAGTGACTCCTGGTCCGCATTGAAATCCCTGATGCCTACTTCAAATTCTGTATCCTCTGTTGTCCATGAATGTTGAGGCCTACTTCAGAGTATGTTTTCCAATGAGAAAGACATTGTTCATCAATGGATACCCGGACAATGTGGAATCCATGGCAATGAAATTGCCGATACACTGGCAAAGAAAGGGCCATGACTTCTTTTTCTAGTGTATCTTTTTGCTTAATAAAACGTCTAATTAAAAATATACAGTCTGAAAGATTCTCAAATCTCATTCAGAGCAAAAGTCTTGGTCTCAAAATGGCCCAGACATAAAATGGTGGCTGAGTTTAGGCTCGTCATGACTGAATTCTTAAACACTTGAACCGTCTTCGTATAGCATCGAGTCCTATCTGCAACCTCTGTAATTTAAACGGGACATGGATCGCAACCATCTCTCCATTGTAAGCCGTTATCGAAACGCTCAATTGCGGGCAGCTACTAGGAGGCCAAGGGCCTTTACATAGACTATTGTTACAGCTGTTTTATTTTTCATTTTTCTTGTTATTTGTATTTTTGCTGTAATTGTCTTTTTATCTGTGCCATTGAAAAAAATAAATAAATATATATATATATATATACATTACTTTAATGAAAATTTTTAACCTGCAAAAAAAAAAACGCATATGCTTCAAGGTTTCCAAGACCATTCTATATGTTTATCAGCAATGTATTGAAATAAATATTTTATGCATTTTAATCAAAGGAGATAAAGTAGGAAAAATTCAAAAGCCTGACACACACATAATTATATATATATATATATATATATATATATATATATACATACATACATACATGTGTGTGTGTTTTGTGGCTTCATTATCAGGAAATAATAACCGATAAATGTTAAATTATTTAATATATGTTCAAAGAACAAGATAAAGCTATTTAGATATTTGTAAATGAATATTAAATCACGATCTAACATCTTAGTTAGTCATAATATATATATATATAGATATATATATATATATATATATTTATATATATATATATATATATATATATATATATATATATATAGATAGATAGATAGATAGATAGATAGATAGATAGATAGATATTTACCCTCAGTCCTAAAAACAATTATGGGCACTGTAGGGCTGAATTTTGCCTGAATACTATGATCTCGGGAAAGCATATCTATCTCATTTAGTAAAAAATAAAACATATAATAACAGTAACATGCAAAAAAAAGTATTTAAAATGTAACACCCCATGAATATTAAACATCCAAAATATGAAAAAGTAACTTTGACCAAAAAGATTTTCCATCAAATTTTAAAATTTAAGACAGTTAAAATAATTCATACAATATAAACAAAATAGTGCGTCATTTCAATATCAATAATTAATGTAACATACTAATTATATTAATGAAGAGTTTTAAAAGTTTTAGTAAAATTATTCAATGCCTGTAATTGCTCTAAAATTTGAGCAATTATTAATATATATATATATATATATATATATATATATATATATATTGTTTACGAATTAGGCCCAAATCAAAAATGAATATGCACTGATAAAACTTCCAAACAATAGGCTGGTTCGTACAACAGTTCATGAATTCGATTCTGATTTCGAGTGCATGTGTTTATAATGGTTCAGAATCCTCTTCTAATTGCAGGCTCCCATCGAACAGGTCTCGAGTGCAATTGAAGACCTGAGAGGGAAAAACAAACCAAATCTATAACTAATTTGAATCCTGTGCAAAAATGGATCAATTTATAAAAAAAAATTGCTATTATTTTATATTGTCAACATTTACGGTTATTGTTTCAAACTGCATTGTTTTTTTTATATTCTGTAAATTCATAGCTCAATTTTATAGATATTTTAAATTATTTTTTCTCCCATTCCCCCCTATTTAATATAAAATTTATTGTAAAAATAGAATTTTCACAGGGAAAAAAAAAAGAAATTCACAAGAATTGTCGTTTGCCGGAACTAAAAATAAATAGTGACGGTTGTGTCTCATAAACCTCTTTCTCATCCATTTGATTGTCCCTGACATGGCGCGAGGGGGGGGAGGAATAATGAAATGTGACAGACACAGGAGACGGCAGCGGGCATGTTTCTTGGCATCGTTCCAACTTTTAAGCGCTGGGGTTTTTAAATTATTTGTGCGTTGTTCTCTCATTGGTTGCGCGGAATTTCATTCCGAAGTGGAAAATAACGTTTTTTACTAGAAATAGTTTTCAAATTTTTTCTTGATCTGTCGACTTTAAAAGAGGATTTCCTTTTTAAAGAAAAATGCCTGTTGAGAAACTTTTCCCAAAAGACAATTCTAATTTTGTTTGCTTTTTTTTTTTTTTTGTAAATAATGAGACTACAAACGAGAAGAATTTCTTGAACCTCATGATTCACGAATCTGAAAAAATGCTCCAATCCTTTATGTAATAATTAATATTTTTATGTCACATAAATAAATAAATAAAATTTCTATGGTTTCAAATCATATATGTAATAACAAATATAATTAGAATTAACAGCATATAATTATTGTTGTTTCACCAGCATACTTCTCTTTACCTAACCCTGAGTTGTGCTCTACCAGTTAAAAGCAGCCGGGTGGAGGCTTCGTAATTTTGAATTAGGGACAAAACAGAAGACATCCAACTTGGCATGCTACCTCCAGAGATATCACTTCACTTGGAGAACACTGCGACCACTCCCAGTTTGACATAACCTAGCCGCCTTTACCGACGGTCTGGATTCGAGCTCACTGCCTTCCGATAATAAGCAGAATGCCCAAATCTACCAGACAACCGCGACCATTACATACAATAGTAATAAATGAATTTATTTTTTTCAGCTGCCTGAACAATTGGTAAGAATGTCATGTGGTCTTATCGTTTTACACAAGAAGATAAATAAATTATATATTGTATAATGCTGAGCACACACATACAATAAATGTAGCATTGAAACCCCGTTGCCGAATGGTAAGCGCTCTTGCCACCATACCGTGTGTTCGAATCCCATCATGGGTTTAGATGTTTATTGAGGTTCGAAATCCACCTTAAAACGTAGGCCCCTGTATACTGAGTCCTTGTGTTCATAAAAAATTACCATTGAGTGACAAACATGGTAACCTAGTAAATAGTTGAATCGTCATAATTTAAAGGCAGAAACCAATCGGAAGGCTCAGACTTAGTTATTATTTTCTGAGGTATCATTCCATTTGGAGGACATTGAGAGCCACAACCTATATACAGATCATCGAGTAAGCTAGGATTCAAACTGTTTGCCTTCTGATTTAGAGAACAGCGACTAATTAAGCTAAGCATATAATTTTGCTTATATAATCTTGGAAAGTACATTATTGAAGTTTATATAAAATTTAAAAAAAGCTGTGAATCTTTAAATCAAAATATATTTCTTAAAATATACTTTGCCATTTATCAAACATTTGTACGAATCAAATTTAGAATTAAACAAAAATTTACTGAGAGGGTGATACATTTCTTTGAAAGAACCCTACAATTTTTAGACATCAAAAATAACGGTTTTGATTCCATTCAAAACCTTGGTCTACTTTGGCTACATTATATTCTAGAGAAAACATTTTTTTTTTCTAGTATAAAACTTTGAAGTTAATAGACTAGCAACATAGTTTAAGAGAGATGAAAAACGATTTTAGTTCCATTAGGTTTGGCAACCCTGCACATCATGCTTCGAGAGCCGAGAAGTGTTCAGTAGAATTCATTTTCCGAATGTGTGTTCGCTGTATGATTCGTTCGCAGTCGGAACTGTTCGTAAACCGATTTCCAACTGTGTTAGTGAATATGACAGCTCTTCGTTCAAAACCTATTATTTCTTGGTTGCTGGAGTAACTCCACTCTCCAAACCATTCTTTACAAACGGTGACTTTATTAATGCAATTGCTGATGAAGTAGGATTAATTTGCTTGCAGTTTCTTTATTTCTCTTTTTGTCAAATACTATGAGTTAAGATAGACGGTGTTATATAGAGAATATATTAACCCACTTTTTATGACGAAAATTGTCTTTGAAAATCTAAATTTTTATGAATTATATCTAAATTATAATTGTAAGAAAAATAAACACGCTTGTAGATATATTGCAAAGAAAAATTAATTTCCTTCTTTTGTCCTGGATAAATCAACTAGAAATTTCAGATTATTTAAATATTAGATTTTATACGAGATAAAATATACGAGATAGGCCTGGAGATCATGCTGGTCATTTTATATCCAATATTATTTAAGTTTCAAACATATTCTTCTACAGTTAAACTCTATGGGGCCTGAAACTGTCACGCATTCAAAGAAATAACTGGCAACAGCTTAAACAAAAACATATGGTCTTGTGTGAGTGCATCTTAATGTCGTCAAATTGCCATTTCAAGTGATATGCAAATGCGCGCGTTGATCAAGGCTGATTTTAACATATATTATATCTCTAATGGGATTTTTCCCGAATGAATGTGGGTCTATTTAGAGAGTGGCCTTGTTGTTTCCATACTAAAATGTCATCATGATGTTAATAATCATCTTTTGTCGCTGTCAATCACTATTAGTAAATAATATTTATCTCCAATAATTGTTTTCATTCAATTTTGATATCATCATCTTCACTTCTTTGATCTGTATGGTGCCCCAAAGATAATGGATTATACAACATTGACCTATAGGCATAGAGAAGGTATAAATGTGTATGGAGCTCCAAAACAAAATTGCAATCTCCTGTAGGAGAGGTATTCCTGAAAACTAGTGCATAACCATAGAGACTAGATAAAATCGATTTAGGATTGCTCTGTTGCCAAAAGTAGCTGTTTCTTTAATAAATATTGTAATTAAAACAGAAAAACCAATGCCATTTACAAACAGGACATATAAGTCCTCATTTACTGTGGTAACACTCGGATCCTTTTATCCTGGTCAACGATTAAGATATTCAGATACTTAGAGACCGCATACTTTTACAAAGCATATTATGAGAGCAGACAACATTCAGCAATGGACTTCAACAGAGCTGAAGGCTTTGTAAGACAACGCGTAAATTGCCTTTCAGCAGGTAAGTCCTTATAAAATGAATCATAGAATGAGCTATATCACATTCCAAAATAACTTGGAAAACTTTTAAGAACCCACCACCACAGACGTGCATGCAGAAAGCAAAAGCGCATACTTCTCTTATTATTCAATAGCGGATTTCGAATCCAGAAATTTCTACTCCTAAGAGCGCTGTCCATCCACTAGGCTAAAGTGGGCTCATTTTCACCATCGTTAATTTGATACCATAATGTTGACTGCCAATTGGCCAAAGGTTGTTGTAAAGCATTGCACAGAGCAATTACCGTTCGCAAAAGTTTTTTTATAAATATCAGGTTATATTCACGTGTTGCAAAAAAGGAAGCCAAGAAAACTCCCCAGCACCTATCCAGACAGAAATTCCTACTAATAGCAGAGACGCTGCTTATATTTCATATTGTTCAACACTGACATAGTTTGAACCCGGTACTTTTTACTCCCCAGAACTTTAGGTCATTTGTTGTTTTACAACTAGGTTTCTAAAACATTACAGTTTTTTTTTTTTTTTTTTTTTTTTTTTTACACTGCGTTGTGAATTGCTTAACAGTTAAAGCTTTTGCGTTTTAACGTCCACAGCCCAATTGCCTTCCGTGAAATTTTTTCACAAAAATCGGGTCATATTCACGTGTCATAAAGTAGGAAATCAGTAAAATTCCTACGTACTCAACCCAACAGAATTAATGAAAGAAGGTAAAAACGCAACTTCTATTTCACATTGTTCAACGGCGTCTGAGTTTGATTCTGGTAACAATTTTAAATACTTTTAACGTAATAAGTTATTGACTTTACAAAAGAAATTTTCTTAAAATGATAATGTTACAGTTTCATTCACCACACAGTCGAATTTAATTCAATTTATTCTTTAATTTTTCACTTATTTTTAACCCATTTCACTTCTTGTTAATCATCTGATATACTTAAATTTGCCTACTGGTTAAATTTTGTCGTAATCTATAGATTATAATTGAGCGATTGTGGATAAATGGTTATTTCAGTTAAGTTTGGTTTTGCATATTTTGAGAGGTTTTGAAATTGTATAACTAATAATCTAACTGCCTGTTTTGTTTTTTTTTTGAACAGATATATTTGAGGAGAATATAAACAGAGGAAGTGCAGAATCTTCTATTAAAGATTATATAAGTCGCTGTTCTTTCAATGAGTTACCAGATTGCTCTGTTGAACCTGAAGGACCTGCTTGCAAATCAGAATCCTTTTCAGAAGGCCACACATGTTTTGTAGGTTGTTAATTGCTCGAACGTATAATCCCTATTGATGATTTTTCATATATATATTAGGGTATTCATAGATTTTTCTTCATATATTGCAAACAAGAAAATTCGGAAAACACCCATGCTTCACGAAAATTAAAATACAATTCTTCTGTTCTGTTGTTCAGTGGTGATGGAAATCGAACTCGTGAGCTTCCTTTTCAAAGACCACTAAAAAACTGAACCCACTTTCATCGACTTAACAATTTAAATTTACTTTCACTTTTCACAGTTAAAGTACAATTTTACAAATTTTACTTTAATACTGCCACTAATATAAATGTTAGTGTAGAAATAGTTTATTAATAAACTTATATTGCTGTGTAATATAATTTTCGGTTTTAATTGCGCGTTGAGCTTCTACTTTGTTTATGTTAAAATGCATTATCACGGTCGACAAAGAAGTAAATATTAGTTTTTCTTACAGTAATTTATTAGACTGGGGAATAGCGTTTTTATCAAAGATTTTTATTTAAACAAACAGTAATTATATCGATAAGTTAATCAATTATATATTCGCTGTTGCTGTTTAAAGCCTCTTTCCACCTCTCGACAAATTTGTTGATGCCGTTCCCCCCAAAATCGCCTGATCTGGTGTCAAAGAAGTTGTTGAACCAGTTTTTAGGGACCTCTTTGTTATCGAAATAAACGCCCTTCATATGGTTTGACAACGAGCGGACAATGACAAGAGCGGTAATCTGTCAGTGCAAGGTCAGGTAAATACTGCGGATGCTGAATGACCTCCCATTCAAACTCTTGGGGTGCGACTGTGATGACTTGTGCAACATGGAGCCAGGCGTTGTCGTGAAGGTGTGTGGTTTGACCATGTCGATCAGGTCTTTTTAACCGAATAGCCACATTCACGTGGTGTAACTGGGCAATATCTCTTTGTTGACTGTGGCATTCTTTTCGAGCATTTCCCAGTGTACCAAGAGATCCTTAAAAACTGGATCAACAACTTCTTTGACACCAGACCAGGCGGTTTTTGGCGGAACGGCATCAAAACAAATTGGTCGAGAGGTGGGAAGAGGCTGTGAACAGCAACGGCGAATATACAGTTGATTAACTTATTGATATAATTATTGCTTTTTGTTTAAATAAAAGTCATTGGGGTAAAAACGCTGCGAACTTATTCCCCAACCTAATAGATTAAAACTGCTTAATATTTTGAAATTGTTTTGTGTATTGCTTAACGGCCAAAGGCTGTAGTCATACATTTTAAGAATCCCCACGTAATTCCCTTTCCGAAGAACTTCTCCTGGAGAGTGAGACTTATTCAAGTGATGAAAGGGAGGAAACCCTAAAAACTCTCAAGCACATAGACAGAAGCACAACATCCATCTCCAGTTGTTAAGCAGTAGTTAGAATCGAATCTGAGACCTCATGAATCGAAAAGCAATGTCTTACCATGAGGTTCGAGATGAGCGTTTTTTATATTATTAGAATAACATTAATAATTCTTATCTGCATTATTTGAGCTGAAAACTAATAATAACCTATTAGAAATTATTTATATAATATTATCAAACTAACAATTTTTGCAAATTTTTTAAATATATTTTCTGTGAATAAAACTTTAATTAAGAAATGTGAAATTTTAAATACTTATATTTGTTTTGAATGTGAATTACAGCAATATAACTTAAATTTATATATACTAAAATAGTAAATATTTATTATTTATCAAAACAAGATTAGATATTTCTCAATTTTTGGCATTTAATTGAAGAAAGTCAAATATAAAATTTATTCATTTTCATTCCCTAAAAAAATAATACTATTAAAAATTTAATTAAATTTTGATTAAAATTGCAATCATTTATTTTTAATTTTGTAAATGATTATTTAAAACAGTAATTCGGCAACATAATTAGAAAGCTTCTGATTTATTTATTTATTTTTTTTTCCTTTAAAACAAAGTTAAAAACGAAAGTAAGAAAATATTTTTTACTAAATACGGGAAAACTACAAAAATAAAATTATCTAGCTCCAAAATAAAGAGTTTTTAAAATTTTTCTCTATATATATAATTATTAGTAAAAATATGTGTCGCATTTTTAATTGAAATATTGACTCCTGGCTGCATAATTTCCTGTTTTTTGCTACAAAACATTCTTATTTCTTATGCTGATTGAAAATAATGAAATGCAGTATTCCTCAGAAAATTATGTTTACTGTTATAAATATTCATGGTGTATAGTAATAAATATAATTTCTGCATGATATTTTATATTTGTGACTTAAAATAATTATTTTTCTTTTTCCCTTTCATATAATACTGAAATTAGCCTCGTGATATTTGTAATAATTTCATTTTCTACTTCTTCTGTTGGATTATTTTTATTTTTTGTTAGTATTTATAATTTTACGGTAACCAGATGTATATATTCAGATTCCTATTGTTTTTTATTTAATCTACAAATTACTAAAAACGCATAAACTTTACAATTTTTAACTGCTTAAAATTTAACAAATATTTTAAATATTACTTTGTAATATTATATCAATTTTTACGTAAGTATAGAGAGAGAAATGCAATTTATATTAAGTTGTTCTTCGAGTATTGCAGGTAAGTGAAAATCACATTGCATTATTAAAATATTCAAAACATGCTTGCTTTGGAAATATTTTAGCATTATATTCCAAGCAAAAAAGTTTTTATCACTTTATGAAGAAAAAAAAGTTAAAATATTTTTTGTGCGAGCTCTCATTTGTGTTTCTTGACGTTTTTTTCTGTTTCTTGCGAAAATAGTAATACGATTCTAATTAAGAAATATAAATAATGCAAGGAATAAATTTAACTACGAACGAATAAATATAAAATTACATTAAAAAAAATTGGTAAACGTTTTATCCCCAAATTAGCATTTTGTGATAGAAACTTCTATTTCCAATAACTATATTATATTATTTACTCTTATGTCGAATTCTCCATTTAGAGAGATTGTATACATTATTTTGAATTTGGTGACTTCTTCATTTAACTGAGGAATGGGACCTCATTATTTATGACAGGTGAAATAACAAGGCTTCCAAGTGATGATGCCAAGGCCTATCCCTGCCCAGGGACATGATTTCATTTTGAGAACATAGCCATCACGACACATTTTGGATACTTCATCCACCGTAGATGAACACGACATACGACAGATCTTCGGTTGGGTCAGGTAGGGAACTCGCTACCTTTCAATTTTCACAGACATGCCTTTCTCTTTTATATTTATTCTTAAGCAAACTTATTTTCCTTTTCCTGTATCTTTTGTTTCCATTTTTTTTCAATCTGTCTAATTTTCTATAACAGCAGTCTAAGTCTAATTTTCTTTTACGATTGAGAAGATCAGATCAACGTTTTTATTCGAGAACCATCAACCTTTCCACTATATACTGATGTACTGCTATACGTCAATATACGTATATACGTACGTCAAAATAGTACGTTAATATAGCAGCGTATATACGCTGCTATATTGACGTACTGGCTATTTTTAACCAATATGTGTAGAATTTTTCTTTCCTAAAGTAACTCTTGTCTCACAGCCTGTGTAACAGAGTACAATAGTTTCAAGTTCACAAAATATCTTATAAGAAACGATCTTGGCTGGAATCGCTGTCTGAAACTGACATTTCGTGCGCAATGCACTGATCAATCTATGCTTAGACTGCTGTTACAGAAGAAGTGATATCTAATCCATTTTAATACAAAAGCATCTTCCTTCCGTCAAGTCGTCAGGATAATGTTCTTACATTTCTTCAAATAATGGGATTAAAGAATTTTTTGGAGAAAAAAGTCCAACTGTTGCTCGAAATTTCCTTTTAGGATTTTTTTTAATATGAAAAGTAAAATTTGTAGGGGTTGATGCTCCAGCGTGTTTCCCTGTACCTAGCCCTGAGTTGGGTTCTACTTGTTAGATAGAAGCAGCTAAGTGGAGTATACATGATTTTGAATCAGGGATCAAGCAGAAGAACTCCAATACTTGGATCTGCCCCTCATAGGTATCAGTTCACTTGGAGGATATTGCAACTACCCCCAGTTTTAACGTGCCCGAGACACATTAGTGAACACGACTATTTTCAGTTAAATTGAAATTCGAACTGACTACCTCCCGATAATGAGAACGACGCCCTAACCAACCAGGCCACCACGGCTTAATTTATAGGTATAAGAAGTGTGTATGATTTAATGATTAAGAACACAGTGAATTAGAATAAAAATGATTATTAAGATACCAGTTAAGAATATATAATCATTAGATATCAGATAGTAAATAACGTAATGCTGCGATTGTCGGTAAAACGAGTAGATAAATAGCTTACAAGATTCAAGTTTTTTTGTTTCTCTTTTTTTTTTAAGGAAAACAACAGATTAAAATTCTTAACTATATCGAAAGAAAAAGAGAATAAGAGAATTCTGTTTTTAAAAATGTAGTTTTAAAACTGAAAAAATAGCTGATTATACTTTGCCTAGTTTCTTATCAATAACATTAAATTGAGAATTTTATTTAAGTATGAATTTTATTTTGCACATTGCTTATATAGTGCATACTACGCGTGAATTGTGTGAAATTTACGTATTATCCGGTCAAACATATCTGCGAAAAAACATATGTCGTTTATGGATGCAATTAATTATACGATATAAATTGCAAGTAAAGTTTTCATCTATTTGTAAAAATTAAAATAATAGTAAAATGTTCTGGTTTTCTTTCACATATTGGGAAAAAAATGATTAAACCTTGCAAAATTCGACGATATTATTTTTATGGCTAAAATAGTCAACGGGATAATACGTAAGTACCGATTGTTTAAATTGTACTTAAATTATAAAAAAAAAAAAAAGTTTGGCATAAGGTGTTAGGTTTAAAATCTTAGCTTATTTACCTATTTTACAAACTATTGTCTCCCTATCCGCGGTCAGGCACTCTGAACACCCTATCTAGTGGTCAGAGGCCTGATTGCGGATTGGGAGGTCCTGGGCTCGAATCCCACTTCGGGCATGGATGTACTTTCTCTCTCAGTCTATCCTCTCTTTTTTCGTTTCTTTGTATAAATGATTGCCTACTGTATAAATGGGTTCCTATGGCATGTGTGTACTGTGGAAGTCGGACTCCACGCCAAAATATCGTTCAGTTGGAAAAATGGAGCAGCGAACCCCATATTGCCAGCCCAGCTGGCACAAGACACCAACATCAAACTTTTATATCTGTCAATACGAGTTCGTATAATTATTTATAATTTTGATTTGACCAATATATATATATATATATATATATATATATATATATATATAAATTAAAAAATAAATTATATAAAAATTATATTATAATGCATAAGTGATAACATTGCGATGAGTTTATGATATAAATTCACAATAACATAATTTCAATCAACAGTGAGGTTTGATAATTTTTAATTAATTATATGGTAATTTTGCAAAGCGATTTATTAAAAAAATACAATTATATATATCGTTAATTTCTAACCTTAATAAACAAAAATAAAAAATTTTCTTTTATTAAATTGGTGAATTTTAGATGAATTATTTTTTACTTTGTTCACATCTATTCAATTTTGGAGCAAAAATAAATTTTTTGACTTTCTACTTTGTAATTTATGGCAAAATTTCTTCAAAAATAATTCAAATCATTATTTCAATGTCCTTATATTTTTGTTATAAACTTAAAACGTCTGCTTGAAATAAATTATATTCGATGCTAACATAAAAATAACTATGCATTTGTGATATACTCCCGATCCTGCCGTCTCCAGGATAGTTGAGTAACACAAAACACATTCCTTTAAGGCCACAAATTTACTACACATTGACACAGAAACATTCATTTGGACATTTTTTTAAATAGCTATGTATTTTACATCTACCGAGAGTAGCACTTCCTAACCCCTAGTAATCAAAGAAACACAACCAACCTTCTTCCCTCTCGGATACAGATACTCCATCTTGTCTCCGTGCCTCGACCCTAGCATATAACGAAATTGAAAGTTCTAGTTCCAGTTAATTGTCTGACTTCCACTCATCTTAAAGCAAATTTAAATGTTCAAAGTAAATTTCATCTCACCTTTCTTCTCAGCTTAATTAACTTTCTTCTTTGTTATCATAATGTTTTCAAATAAATGAAAGTAATACTTCGAACAGTTACCAATTAAAACGGACCGTGGTACCCTAGTGGTTAAGGCATCGGTCTTTTGTTCGATAGGGCGCAGTTCGATTCCCATTGCTGCCAAAGATCCACCAAGTAAATGCGATATGCGTTAAATCTGTGGAATCGAAAGTCCTGGGGTCGGTCGTTGAGCAGTTACCATGAGTGCAATAGTCTGGAGAAAATTAGTTCCCCCTTCAGATCAAAGTCAAAATTGAGGCAGTGAATTCTCTGATGGTGCCATCTATCAGAGAAGTCTTAGGGCAAAATCGTCATTTTCTTGATGCTCTGGTTTAACGAAAGACGCAACCCTACTGACTTAAATTCGCATATCCAACGGCATTACACTCTTGGCTTGTCAAAGTATTATAAGTAACAACAACACAAATTGAAGCATTTTGCTCTGCTAAGTTGTTTATGTATATAATTGATGTTATATTTTCCAAGTTATACCAGATAAAATATTAATAATCTTAACTTCATTAGAATGGTTAATTAGAATGGTTACTACAATGGTTAAATTGTCTAGCTGACAGTCGAATGGTTATCGCTCTTGCCTTCGGTTCAACAGTTCGTGGTTTCGACTACCTTCTTGGGCATATGTAGTTGTAGTGATTTGGAATATACTTTAAACAGTGGGTTCCGGTCTAATTATCCCTCGTGTGCAAAGCGTGACCGTTGAGCGACAATTAAACCAATCACTGATCAAATTTTTCAATTTGAGCTAAAATTTGTTTTAAAGATTCAAACTCAAATCAAAACATTTGCTGCAAAGAAATTCATCCAAATGCCAGTTTAATAATCGCGCACATAATAAAATTGAACTAGCCGACAATGTATAGCCGTTTGACTTTCTGTGCAACGTGAGTTCAAATCCCTTCTCGTGTATGGATTTTATTGCACAGTTCAAAATCCATTTTAAACTCTCTATGCTAGAATGCTAGCTTACATTGAAAATATAACACATCACAGCTAATAAATTTTTATACAAATATTTTGATAGATTATATATGAAACTAGATACAATATTCTCTCGTTGATAGAGTCTGCATCTTTCCAGGAGGAAAGCATGGCAGAATTTATTCACCTACTTCTAATAGTAGAATCGGTAAATACCACATCAAATGCATTTATAATCTCGATTTATGAAGTTGATTGAAAAAAGACACTAGGGGAATTACTATAAAATCTTTGCCAGTGAATTGATTGGAATCTCAGTGAAAGCTGATTCGCTGTTTTCGCTGTATTCGATGTTGAAAAAATCGAATATTATCTTTAGTGCCGAATTTCCATTTTAAAGATTAAAACCTTTTAGATCGTGTCATAAAATCCACGATGCATTCCATTTTACTGGAAGTATTTACGGATAGTTCAAACAACCAAAAAAAAGGATAACGCTCCAATACCATTTCTTTGGCAAAGAAGCTCTCGTATCTACTTGTATTGGGAGCATTGAAGTAATATGTGATATATAGTTTCAACCACTCCACATGTGCATTTGTCTGTATTAGATAATTTAAATCGGGCCAGTAACGCATTTGTTAGAATTGACCTAGTTCTAACACTTGATATCCAGACATCTTCCATGCGAGATTTTGGAAGGAGACGATGCCAGTTCAATACAGATAGCAGGTGAGCAAAACGGTTAGCATACTTACTGTTCAGCTCTTTCTTTAGATAAGAGTTCTTAAAATGAATCCGAGGATAACGGGTGAGATCATCTGGAGAAATTGATTTGTCAATATACTGTCTGTCCAGTGCAGAGTTAGCAATACAAACAGCTCTTTCATTGCCGTCTATTCCAGAATTACCATACAAAATGAATTGAATTGAAAATTGGCATTGCATCGATGATTGCTGATACAATTAACTGTATTACTGTAGGAAATTCCTTAGAGATGTGTAATAGAGCTGAGATACAGGAAAAAGTATCAGACAGTATCACATAGTTGTGAGCTTTCGTACAGACTTTTTTCAGTGCTAGTAAAATAGCCAGGTATTTGGCAGTGAGAATTGAATTTTGGTATGCAACCATACCAAAAAAGAAATAATTTTGGGTGCAATTAAAGACTGTTAAACCAAGATCTGACATTTTCTTTGAAGCATCTGCAAAAATTAAAATATGATTTGCCCAAGTTGTATGATAATAGTTATTGAAAATTTTTGTTATAATCTCAATAGGAATGTTCTTAGATTGAAATGGGAGATATGTCAGTGAAAACAGTACGTTGGAAAAATCCATAGTCTGAAATCTTGGTGACTTCTTTATGTTTATTTCATTAATTCCCTGAGATCTAAGCCAATTTCAGGCACGAAAAACAAGAAGGTGTCCATTGTTGACATGATTGAATGATAATGATTTTTTCGATTTCGCACAAGGAGACTCTGAATCTAAACTGATATTTCGAATATACATTTTTAAGCAATTCTTCGCATTCTAAACTGATATTTCGAATATACATTTTTAAACAATTCTTCGTGATATGATAATGGACGTACTCCCGCTTCTTGGTATAGGAAAGGAATTGGAGTCCATGTCGTGAGCCCATTACGATTTGGAGCGCTGTATGATAAATGACATCTAAATTTTTTTATCGCTTTTACTTGCAAACAAAAGTATGTGGCACCCATAGTTGATGCTTCTACAAATGCAGGCATTTACGATATTTAAATGATGGTAAGTTCTCAAACCTCGTTTTAATTCTGCAATAGCTTTTAATGCATTAAGTTTCTTTAGGCAAGCCTTTTTCTTTTCCAGAAAATGGTTTTTAAAAGACAAGTTATGAAAAATATATACCTAGAATACGCATATGTTGCGAAGATTCGATCAGTTGATTACCAAAGTTCAACTGAATTTTTCCAAGGTCTCTCCTAGACGAGAAGTTTATGAGAGAACATTTGTTTGGATCTGTTGTCAACACCATTGGGTAACTTTGTGTTGAGCCAATCGTATCTTTTTTCTTAATGTATCAGATGTTAAAGCGGATGTACAAAAGAAACACATCGTCAGCATGAATGAAGCATAAGACCCCTTCCGGAATTATTTCAAAAATATCTGCCATAAAAATCATATATATTAAAGGCGATAATACACTTCCCTGAGGAACACCTCTGTATAATTTTTAATTCATTTGAAAAAGTGTTCCTCCATTTCACTCTGAAAAATCTGTCTTGTATGAGGTTCATCATCCATTTTGTGGCTCTGCCAGTGATATAAGCTTGCGTAAGTTTATAAGATAAACCATCATGCTAAACAGAATCGTATGCTTTGGAAATATCAATCGATACACAAGCAATAAATTTCCTTTGTGATCTTGCAGAGATTATATGATGATGTATCATGGATAGAATACTATCACAGCCTCTATAACGTAGAAACCCGTGATGATGAAGATGAAAGAAATTTTCCAATGATCTATGATTAAGAAGACGATTAAGAACCATTCTCTCTACCACTTTACATAAATTGGCAGTGAAAGAAATAGGCCTATAAAATGATATCTCGTTTAGAGGTTTATTAGGTTTAAGAATGGGAACCACTGTAGTAGATTTCCAGGTCCTGGGAATGCTTCCTGAAGACCATGAGTCATTGATAAGAGAGAGAAGACACTAAAGGGATGAAGAAGATAAACCATTAAGTATTTTATTTGACATGTGATCGGGACCAACGGCTGAGTGTTTCTTAGTAATAGCATTCTTAAGCTCTGCTAATGTAAAATCCATATTATATTGATAGAGAATCTCTGAGCTTAAATCTATAGGAATTCCCTGTTTTAACCTTGTTGGTTTTTATAAGTAGTTTTCCTAGTCTAGTATTGCGAGCTTCGATAATACCACTATGATGCTCGACTAAATGAAGTAATTCGGATTTTAATGCAACTTTTTTTTTTTTTTTTTTTTTTTTTGAATACTATTAGAATTACATGATGAAAATAATATAGTAAAATTGCTTACTCCGTTATCAGCAATCAACTGACTTTGACAGTCAATATTATCTTCATAGATTAAATTCTTTGCATCACTTATTTTTGGAAAGCGATTAACTTCTTCGTACAGAAAATCGTAATCTCCGTCGATCATTCTTCCATCGTCATCCGGAAAACGAAATTAACCGCTTAGAAAATTTTTGTAGCACTAAAAATAATTAATTCTTTTTGAAAAGTCTTGAAAAAGACTATTTCGTTTAAATCTTTATTTGATAATTAGTTCAACTTCAACACTAATCTTACACGAAGAAATCTTACACTTGAACGTACAAAAAATTTTAATTTCAATTACAATCTAATTATCCTCCATGACTCCATAATCAAAAAGTGGTTGCTGCATAATCAGAAACCAACTAAACACACATAACAAGAAGTATATTTAAAATTAAATATAATGTTCTTCATTAAGATTGGTTGAACGCCAAATTATAATCTTTTTGTTCATTAAACTTTTGTACGATTTTTCAGAAACATTTCCCTTGTACTATTTACCTCTTAACAATTTAATTGATAACAACACCTTTCAAGATGAACTATTTTCGTATACTTTTCTATTATTTGTATCCTCCATTTGGAAATAGTGAACTTTCGTCACTTTGACATTTGATTCTACTTGAACAGATTGCTCAATATGGCTTAAGAAATACATTTCATCATGCGGGATTGCTTACTTTAAAGTTTTGATTTCATAACACAGATTGCATGCTACAATTTTTTGAAATTTTACATTTCTTATAAAGGTTACTATTTAAATGATAGTTCATCTCCAACTTTAATATCTGAGCAGCCCAATTATTTTTTTATGTATTTTAAAGATTTTTCTAAAAGAAATAGTTTTAGTGAGTGCTACGTTAGATAATAATTGGTTCTGTGTGAATTCTGCGATAATCAATTACTATACATTAAAATATGGAATATTAATGTTCTATGACTTAAAATTTCTAAAATTGTAAATAATGCTTCAATGATTATTCCAATAAAATAAAAGCATACTTCGGAAAAAAAATCATCTGCATTATTCAATTTTTCTTCCGAAAATGATGTAAGATAATTATATATATATATATATATATATATATATATATATATATAATGTCTCGTTAATTAATATGTAATTTTAATTCAGATATTTATTAAATTTATCATTATTAGTTTTGGATGAAAATAATTTATTTGTATATGTATTCCTATGATATTTATCTCTAAAATTTGAAGTATTTATGCCATCAAATCTATTGCTTCAATTTTATATCTTCAGAAATACCAAGTCTCTAACCAGTGTTTTGCTGATAGTATATGGAAATGTTGCAGCTGCGACCGGAAACCACTATCCATGGTAATTCCAGTTTCTCGTGAATAAATATTCACTAGTAATATTCCACGAATTATTCAACAAGTGAGATACCGCAAGAATAGTACGGTATTCTAGTTTTTTTTTTTTTTTTTTTTTTTTTTTAAATTATATTTCTAAACTGGTCAAAAGTAAACTTCAAAAAACCTTCAAGGAACCAACTAATTAACTGAACTCAAATGTTCCAAATTTCGTTTAATATAATCTTTTCCATCGTATACTTTTTTTATGATCTAATCACCTTTTTCCCTATTCTCAAGAATTTAATGCCTTTATTGGTTTTCTTAAGTTTAATATGCATTTTCTTAAAAAATATATAACATTAAATATATCTTAAATTTACCGTATAACTGTTCCTTCACAATTTTATCTAACCTTTTACTGTAGCTTTTAAATTAATTGTTAAAAATATATCTGAAACTGGCTTTTATTTATGAGCTTTTATATTTTAAAGTGTACCTCAAACATTGAGATTTATGTAAATAAATTTCTTCCTACTTTTCGTTGTTCAATTGTGAACGACTGTGAGAAATGCAAATGAAACTTATATCTGAATGTCTCTCTTTAGATAACTTAAATATATGTTTTATTTCGATGTTTTGATTACAATTTAATTTAAAACATAATTAACGCTTATTTAAACTCACTGTAAAGTTGCTTATGCGGCGAAGTAATCAGTTTAAACTTGGTAACATTTGACTTCAGAATTCTTCTCGCTTCAAGAAATATGTGTGATTCATTTCCCTCCTTTTAAAATTCTAATCTATGTGTAACTATTGGGAGTAAAGAAAAAATGTAAACAACATTGGATTTCTTCTTCTTTTTACATCGGATTTCTCCTATTTCTTTTACATCGGATTTCTTCTTTTTTTACTTACAACATCGAATTTCCTCTTCAATCTATTTCAACAAAATAATGATGTTGACTACACTTTTCAAATTTTCGATAAAAAATTATTGAAAAGTCTATTACAGTGTGAACGCTATTGCTTATAAATTGTCCACAAAAAATGCATTGGACGGCGAAGAAACTGTTTCAAAATGAAGGCTTAATATCTTCACAGCTGAAGCGAATATTCAAACATTTAGTATTTTATTTTTGATTCATTAAAAAAATATATATTTAAATAGCACTATTTTTCTAAATTTCAAATTATCCACCAATTAATTATTTATATGATTTGAAGTGATACCAAATGATTCGCCATTTAAAATTTCAGAAAATATTTAAGCGCACTATTTTTTTTTAGTTTATTAATTTTATGAGTAAATAATTATCCAAATTTTATGAGCTTATGATGCAATCCATTGAATAAATATTGCAAATTAAATATTATCTATAATTATTTATATTTATAGCTAACTATTCCAAAACAATTAACTGATTACTTGTCCTGATAACGAAACAGCTCTTTCCACATTTTTTCCCTGATTGCAAAATTTTACTTCATTAATGTGTAGGTGTATGAAGAATGTTACCTCATGAATATATTACCACACACATTAGCTGACGTAACGCTTTGTTATAACAATGTCCATTTTACCCAATTCTGTTTCCGATTTCCACACACGATTAAAATTCTTCAAATTATTCCAGTCTACTTGTGAACAATTAAATATTGTCTGTCTATTCTTAAATGAACCTGTTCTCTAGAACAAAATTAAAATCTTGGAGAAGGTTATTAAACATCTCGAAAGAAAGAAGCCAACCATAAATTCTTTATATTGACACGTTTTTAATACGGGGATGCCTGAAAATGAAATGTAAATGTTATGAACAAAAATTATTGTGTGCAAATTAGCAAATCTCTTTTATTTATTTATTTTTTGTGATAACAAAGGAACTCGTTGTCTTTATTGCTTTTGAATAAACATAAAACCGTCAATCAGTTTCAATAAACAATGAAAGTGAAGACTTCTTATTCAAAGATTATTATATGAATAATTTTAGTATGGTTAATTACTATTTACAATATTTGCTTATGAAAAAGCACGTTTACATAATTCATTTTTCAAGCTCTAAGTTAATCATTCGATAGAAGAAATAAATGCACTATAAAAATTGCATTGACTCTAAGTTTAAGAAGAGGCAGACAATCCAATAAAGGAAATTTCCATTTTAAATTCAATTTTCATGGTTGAACAGCCTTCGCTATTCATATTAATTTACATATTAATGTACAGATATTAATTTATACATGTCACATATAGTTTATATATAATTACAAATTGGTTCGATATTAATTTATATATTGATATTTGAATAAAAGAAAAGATGTCCAACCTTGGGGGTAGTGTGGAATCACTAGTTTTTCAATTTAAGGTCACCCATAAATGGATGAATTAAATGCCGAAAAATACTAATGTATATGAATAAAATCCTTTAATATCTACAGGTTTAAACTTATATTGACAACACGGAATGGAATAAATTTTATACCAGTTTGGTGATCTCCAGATAACTTAAAATATAGGTTATGTTTCATATCGAAATTTTGATTATGGGATTATAATTAAGAAACTAGATTTGCAATTAGCAATTAAGAAGTTTGTAATTATATATTCATTCTTTCTTATAACATAATAACTCTGACTTAAAATTTCTGCGTAGCTTCCTATGCTTTGGCATCTCTGTTAATATACGTGTGCACATCGCACAGCATTGTGGAACTTTGTTCGCTTCAAATATGGAGATGTGAGATGTTCTTTATACTCATTTAAAGTTGAAATTTATGCGTGTGGTAAATAAGAAATAAGTACGATATCGTATCATCCTTTTTGTTTATATTTGTATAATTTTCTTTGTGACAATTATATAAATATATATATATATATATATATATATATATATATATATATATATATATATATATATATATATATATATATATATATATATATGCCGGCCAACTTGTTTAGTGGTCAGCGTGCCTGACTACGGATAGGGAGGTCCTGGATTCGAATCCCGGTTCAGGCATGGATGTACTTTCTCTCTCTCTCTCTCTGTCTCTCTCTCTCTATCCTGTCTTTGCCCTTTCCTTGTGTGTAAATGAGGTATGAATGGTGCCCAGCCCACTCTATGTGTGAGGGTGTGATGGTGGCCCATCCCCTCTGGTGCACCCGGGTAACACCTCGACGGCAAAGAGGTCACTGTTTCTGACCGGTTCTTTGGATATAAGGGGATAATACATCCTGATATACCCGACCGTTGGAGTGTATATATATATATATATATATAATATATATAATATGTATATATATATATATAATATATATATATAGATGTTGATGTATAGATTTGTAGACAGAAATAAATTTGATGGGTAGTTTTTATGTTTGTTTCTAAAATGAATTGATCTTGAGAGATGAATACTATTTTTACTGACAAAATTACCTCAAATGAAATGTAAGATTTCCATAAGTAGTAGGGAAAAGTTTTACTCACAAGGATATATATGTAAATTCTAATGATTAATGTTGAAAATTTTCTATTCATAATTAAGTCTCTGGCTTAGTCACACATTAATATTTCAATAATACACCGATTCACTTATTTATCCTGTCCACCATTTTCACCAAAAAATAGGTTGCCAAATACTGGAAAGTTTATTAATTTTTGTTAAATGTAAAGTTAATTTATTTCTGTTTATATATTGTATCTCTGTGGTTGTTAAATATAACCGTTAACTTTTATCTTCACCGAAACAAATAGACAAAATTTTTATTTTTAATTTTTACATCTGCACAGTTAGAGAAAATTTAGTCCAAAATTGTCACCAAAAACAAAATACTTCGTCAAAGGTTGCAATTTTTTTTAAAAAAATTCCAAATGCAGTGGAAGAAATGGCGCAATTAAACAAATAGAAACGAAATTTTTATTTTTTATTCAAATTCTAATTTTTAGACCTCAGCAATTTTTGAAAATGTTGTAAATATATAAAACTTTTATGTAGCATAGATAAAAAAATTTTACAATGTAAACTTATAAAATAGCTGAGGTTTTTCATCGCTAAGTTGCAACATCTGGAGGTAAATCGCAATGTTTGGCTAAATACTATTTTTCGCGGTAACTTTCAAACAGATAGTAAGTAAATATCAAAATAAAACGTACAGGCTAAAAGAAATTCCTTAAAGGACCTCTTAATTAAGATTTCAAAACAAATAGAACAGAAATGCATTCCCAAAAATATCCTTTAATAGAAGAAGCCTACGTACGTTTTCTGGCGATAAAAGCGGTGTAAATGCACCTTTATATTATATGTTATGACTAGGTTTCCTGACTTCCGTGCCCCATTAATGTTGGTTTATTTACCAGTCATAAAGTATGTGTGAAAACTTAGATGACCAATTTTAGGAAATTCTGAGTTATTGCCCATATTTTATCTTGGGGAACCTTTTCTCAAGCATTGCTTTATGTCTACAGGATATGCCATAAAGCAGTCCAGAATATACGTCATCAAAGTAAATCTTAATTACTCCATAATAGTTTCCATAAACATTATATTAATAAACATTTTTATCTAATATATTGATTCGTTTAGTTATTTTTAATAAATTAGTGAATGATGCTTCAAAAATTTCTATTTTACAATTTTAAAAGGCAATAAATAAGGTAATTATATGTTTAATAATTTAATAATTTTAGTTTTGTGTGTGAAGTTTAATATTTTTTGTATTTTTTATCTAATAAAATGATTATTTATTATTGATTTTTACTTTAAGATAGTTTCTTTTAACACTTTTACCCTCTCTTTCTAATTACACCCAAATATATATATATATATATATATATATATATATATATATATATATATATATATATATATATATATATATATATATATATATATATATATTTCACATTCATTCATCATATATAAATAGGAAAAATCATTTTGAATATGCAACCATTTTTAGCACAGATTTCATTATTTAAACTTTCTCATTAAATATAAAATTCTCTCTCTTAAATCACTGTATTTGCATAGCTTTAATTTCTCTTATGATATTTTTTGGTTAGGAAAAAATAAACAAGTTTTCCTAGTTTATTCTATTGAAAAATTGAGCATAAATGTGTGTGAATGTATATAATATGCTTAATTATTTTATCTTTTCACAATTTTAATTCACAAGTATAAAAGGATTTTAATATTTATTGTTCCTCGAGTTTCCTTTCCAGTATTAAAAATCATTATTACAAAGCCCAACAGAAAAAAAAAATTAATTGATTAGTGTTTATATAAATCACTTTGATAAATGGTGTCTATAAAATTAAAAACATTAATAATATTATGAAGGAAACAGGCTAACACAATATTATTAAGGAAATTCATTTAAATTCACAAATAAGTGCTAATGCAGCATAATCATTAAATAGCTAGAAATTTTCAAACAAATAATAAAAAAAATACATAAACTTTTATAAGCACGGTTTATGATTTTCCTGTTTAAACAGAAACACGATCTTTCTATAAAAAAAATTCACAACGAATACTTCTATTCTTTGATTAATAGTATTTCCTATAACGTACAAGACAAATATAAAAAAAAATCTTTGTTACGGAAATCTATGACCAATTTGTGTCCTGGAGCTACTGTATGTAAATTGCAGCACAGTTTTTATGATTAACTTGTTTCCACCATAATAACTCGTTGTTTTACTTTTCATGGCACAGATATTAAGGCTTCGTGGATAGCATAAAATAATAACGTTGTTTTTGCTATTAATTCACGATTATTTTTCGTTATGTGAGAATATCCACAGCAGATGTACCTGTTTCTCGGATACGGATAATTCCGTCTATTATTAAGACGGGATCATTTTTCATGCAGTGATTGACATAAACCTTATTTGATTAATCGAATCGATTGGCAATAGCGATCTCTTCTAAATCGATCGTTCTGTCAACATCGTTTGCAGAATTAGATTTCTAGTAAAGAAATTTATGGTGATTTATTAAATAATGCGGAAAATACATTTGTGAGAAATTTGTTTGTTTAAATGTCACGCTTTTTAAATAAATATGTTAATTTATATCTGCATATTTTAATACAATAATATATTTTTAACAATTTTTTTTTAATTTTATATAAAAACTTGTTTAGTTATTTCTTGTAAATGCACTGTAATTCTCGTACAGTTCTGATTATAATTCTTAAATCGATTTGTTGAAGAAGATTGGAAAACAAATTAAACAAATTTCATGGTCATGCTGATATATAATAAATATTTAAATGGTTTGATATATTAACAAAAGAGAAAAGCACCATATTATTTTTTTTATTCAGAGATTCGATAACAATTTTTAAATTTAACAACAATTTGGAATTCGAATTCAAGTAATTTATTTTTTTCTGTTCACCAGAAATTCAGTTTTCTATATATATTTAACCGAATTTATTAATAAAAATTATAAATTATTTTTTTGCATTTGTTTAATTCTCCCTAATTATTAAAATGCTTGAATCTGAGAGAGAAAACTTCTATACCACAACTCATCTTCAAGAATTTTTAATTTATTTGAATATTTTGAATAAATAATGCAAATTTATAAAGTTTCATACATTATAATTTAATTTACAGAAACATTTTATAAAAAATATTAATATCTACTATTGTTTATTATACTTGTTATTGTATGTGCACAGACATACTTACCGGTACCCAGCATAGAACAGTTAGGCAGTTACATAGGATCTTCTTAATTTAGAAGCAGGAGCCATTTTCAGAATTGATAATTAGAGCTGTAAAATTATTGCTTTATTTCTTTTCTCAATTTTATATTCATTTGAATCCGTTCATGAAATTCTTTCTTTTTTCCTCGCCACATCACAGACATTCTTCCGATTTAGAATTAAATGTATTTCCCTGTACACCTTTCATTAGTATCTCTCTTACACCTAGCATTCAATAAAGTAAAACAATTTCAGCAGCATATTTACTTATAATATTAGGACTAAAATTATGTCACAAAATAAAAAATTACGACCCTTAAATACAAGAACCGTTGCATTCATTAAAAAAAGAGAACACTCTCTTTTCTGTTAAAAAACAAACGATAACATAATGTTTAAACATTATTTCGATTTTTATTCTAAGCAATCTCTTAGAATAAAAATCATTTGATTGCTATACCATGCTTAAAAAGAAAATAAATAATAATAATTTCGTCTGCGTATTATGTTTTAAAATACTATATATTATTTGTAATTAAACGGCAACCAATAAACATGCTTTCAGAAACTCGTAGTATTAAGGAGTTCAATTTAACAATGTGATCTCTAGTTTTACCTTTGATTTCGTCCTTAGTGATGAAGAAGGGGATCAAATAGAATTGAACCATTAAAAGAACTGTTGAAAGTTGTTTTAAATATCAAATTCAAATTATGCAAATATTTTAAATCTTATATATTAAAAGTAAAAATGCATTATAGAGATGTGTTAAAGAGGGCATTAAAGAGAAACGTCGAAGACATGTGCTGTTTGTTAAAGAGATTTCTATTTCACTTTCTTGAATTATTTTCATGTTATAATATAGAAATAACATTTTTATGACATAATACTCAATTTTAATCAAAGAAGTATATTTAAAATCCAGTAAGTCAATTAACAAATAAAAAATTAATGTTATAAAATCAATTTTAAAATAAAGAATCTTCAATTTTAAAGTAATATTTAACATGTATAAAAATATTTTTGTACATTTGTATACTCAGACTTGCAGAGAGATTCAATGAACAATAGACTCGTTAAAAGTACGAGACTCGCGTTGACTCTTGAATACCAGAATAAAATGGTCACATCCCTTTAACGAAATAAAAAATTATGCAAAAAATAAAACAACATTAAAATGTATATCTTGTCAAATATTGTGAAACTCCAGTTATCAGAAGCACTTTCAAAGTTTCGGAAAAATAAATTAGGCTGAATAATAGAAGGAAAATGAGAAAAAGGAAAACGTTCAAGAAAAGGAAAGGTAAGAAAGTGAGAAGATGAAAATGAGAGAGAGACGTGTCACTTGACGAAATTAAAAACATTCTTTTGAAATTTCCTAGTTGTTCAGAAGTTAGTTTTGACGGTATGGAAGAATGGATTATATGAATCACAGACCCTAAATTTCAAATTGCAAATTATTTTAAACTTATTTAAAGTATTGATAACCTTAACGTCCAAGTTGAAGCAGACATGAGCTATAGTGAAGCATTTACCGGCATTAAAACTACTTTGTAATGGAGGGAGTGTCATCCCAAGTGGGACCACATGTGAATTTACACTGTCAAACGGATGAGCGACTTGGCTGCTAGAAAATAGATGAAAGCAGTGAAACAGCCTACTCTGACCGAGATATTCAACAAATAATGATTATCATTGTACATTGTGTTAATGTACAGATTTTTAAATACCTTAACATGTATAAGTATTTCATTTTCATTCAAATGATTAAAAGTATTTTTCCTTAAAAATATGTAGTTTTTTTTTTTTTTCCAAATTTCAACGTACAATAATTATAAAAAAAATCGACCCTTTTCCGAAAAAAATTGAATGATCAGAATATTCGATTATCCGAATGGGATCCGGTCTCAATTGGTTCGGATAATTGGAGTTCTACTGCATAACGTTAAGGAAACAACTTTTTTTTTTTTTTTTTTGACGAACTTTGATTTTATTTTAAACTTACAAATAATTTTTTGTGAGAATTTCCTGCCTTACAGGATAAAATATAATAGACCCAAAATTATCATGCATAAAAGCGCTTTTTTTTATTGAATATTCTGATCATTCAATTTTTATATTGTATTTATTTAATATATATATATATATTTAATTATATATTTAATTTAATTGCTTTCATATATCCTTAATTTTGAACAACAGCATATAAAGATATCAAAATATAAAATTTAGAAAAGCAGAACGAAAGAAACATTTCTTTCACGTTTTGTATGTATTCAAATAGATCTGATCCAAGTTTTTACTTTTCTGAATACTAAAGGACAAAACAAATTTATTGCTAAACTTTAAATGCGGCATCTCTTTTCCTCTTTCTAGCCATTCACTTTCACCTGTTCCTTTAGTTCTGAAATTGAAATGTCGACCTTTTCTTGGTACACATGGGGTGTGGTACATTCCCCAATCCACCCCGCTGAGAGACTTGTCTGTTAAGCACTGCTTTTCGAATATCCTGAAGCAACATTGTATCGGCAATTCCAATGAATTCCTTTCTTCCGTAAAAAGGGCAGTGAGAATAAGAGGTCGGTAAAAATATCTCTCAAAAAAATAAGAAGTAAATGGTGGATGAGAAAGTATGCTTATTTAATCTCAGTAAAACGACAAATTTCCTTAAATCGACATTATTTTACATTGATTTTTTCTTTCTTGGTAAATTTTCGTAGTAAAAAATTTTTTTCGAAAAAAATATTATTGCACATAAATATTCCATAGTCACATTATTTCATTTTTCTTTTGCTCACTGTTTATTTTAAACGAACAAAACAAACTTTAGTCACTTAAAGCTATATAGATTTATTGTTAAAGTTATGTTTTGACTACTTCCTTCACATAGCGTGCTTATTGACTACAGTATTTATAGTTTCTACGCTTACTAAATTATCAATTTATATTGATTAGTTAAAATAATCTAATATGTTAGTTAAAATAATACAGAATTTTCTGTATACTCCAAATTACAAAAAATACGAGGATGAAATTTTTCATCGACTTCATTTTGGATTCGAAATAAAAGTAATATTTTTCATACATCTGGAATATGGAATTCCAAGCTAAAACATTTTTTCGGTTCACCTCTTTTTGCGAAAGTAATGCAGATATCATTACTTGCTGTAATATATATATGTGAATGTTTATTGAAATTCTAAAGACTTCATTAAACAATTTAGTAATCAAAATATTTTTCTGTTAAATAATTTAGTGATTAAAAGTGCCTTCAGAGTTTCACTGGAAAATATAGACTAATATTTGCAACATTAATTTTCATTATGGTTCCCTGTTCAAATGATGAAACAAAGTTCTGCAGCCATGTTCTTATTCCGGAATTTTTTCACAAATATACTTCTTTTGATTTGAAATTTTAATCTCGTACTTTTTTAGTATACTAATACGTGTATGTGTGAATTATCCTACATGTTTTTATAGTAGTAAAGTTAGAAATATAACTATTACTTTTCATGACAGTAACATTGGGCATTATCACAAGAAAATAATAATTAATTTTAGCCTAAGCAAGCCATTAGTCACAAGATTTATAAGAGATCGCTTACAAATATTGGAAATGTTAATTTAGAATTCTATTAAGTAATAAAATTTTTAAAAGGTTATATCGTCCTTGCCAATTTAAACTAATTATAAATTGATGTTTTGTCTTGTCTTTTTCAGTAAAATCCTAGAATACATAACGCGTAATTTGGCGTGGTTTTCAAAAATGTCACTAACGGCGAAATTTATGCGATTCATAACTATCAGCATACGCGAGCGTTTCATTATCAAAAGTTTGACTTTCAAAATGCAAATACATAAACACACAAGCCGAATGTCTATGTCACCAAATCCATCGTGTTACTGATACTAGGATTAAGCCTTGCTTTTTTTTTTTTTTTTTTCTATTGTCAACATATTAATAGTGTGAATCAATGGCAAACGGGTTCTCAAACGGATGCTTTATTTTTTTTTTTTTTTTTTTTTTTTTTTTTTTGACCAAAGAAATTGTTTTGTTAACAAAATGTACTTTGACAATATTCTGAGACATTCAATGATGAACTTCAACTTGTTTGCTGCCCCTCGAAGAAACGATTTGAGGGTAGGCAATAAACTCGTCGACAAGTCGGATTTACGACGCCATCTCGTTACGTAATCGTAATTACTTATGTTTGTGACATAAATGAAACGTTATTTGGCGTAATGAATATTTTAAACCATGGGTTCCCTAACTTTTTTTTTCTCGTGGACCACTTTCAAAGTTTTACTATTTTCGATAGATCTCCTGCTGCAACATTCCTACTGTTTTCCCAAAACCCCTAAAAACTATCACCCTAAATTGGGGGTGTTAAAAAGAAAAAAAAGTAACACATTTTCTTGTGTCCTATTTATTAAAATAATACTTGTGGTTAACAAAATTATAAGCATTTATTATTACAAGCAGTTGAAAAAAAATCAACAATGAATGTGAATCAACAATAGAAAATAGTCCTACTTTTAATGAAACAAATGTACTTGATGAATTGACAGCAAATTATCAATATCTGGCGTCAGCTTTGTAAGAAGTAATTTTAAATCTCCCTGTTCTGTGATGTTCTATCAGCTCTATTTTTTTTTTTTATTTTTTTTTTTTTTTTTTTATTAACAGGCTGGTAACAGCATTTAAACATCTTTCGACAATATATGACGAGGGAAACGCTGTCAAACACAAAACTTTTCTCGCAATTTCCCACAGCTCAAGATATTTTTCGGGGATTTCTACCTGCAGCCAAAATGCTTGATTGCCTTTTTTTAAATTTCACCTTCAGTTCCTCGTTGGTACTGAGCTCAAGTAGCTATTCTTTGTAATACCACATTCGCTTCTTCAGTTTCACCAAAAGGGGTTATGATCCATGGTGGTATTTCCATCGTCAGAATATCTTCAAATCTATTTTTGAAGTCATCATGCAGGGTCTTTGAATGTTGAGCAAGTCTGAATATCCTCATCAAGACATTCTATCTGTGACAAGTGTGGAAACTAGGAGAATTCGTGCCTAATGTAGATGGCAAGCACAGCGCAAATCGTATTCCATCCCTTTGCAGGTTTAAACAAGCATCTCGGACGAGCTGGCATACGCGCGGCACTTTGCATGTCTCAACATGTGGTGTACACTTGTACTATTATCTATTGTTCTATTCAATTCTGTGTTTGAAATGAATCTTGAATGTTTTTGAGTACCTGCCTAGTGAATGATGCTACTTGACTACGTTGATAGGTAAATCCAAGCCAAAATGTTGGTTCTTTATTATGAAAACCAAAAACATTTTCGTGGACCCCTACTTACAACTTTTGAACCTCTGTTTTCTTTTCACGTCTACGTGGACCCCTGTGTCGTCTCCTATTGACCCCTGGTGGTCCATCTGGACCCCTTTGGCAACCTATGTTTTAAACCATAAGGTCAAGGATATTAAAAAAAGCAGTCAGAATTTCAAATAATTGGCATAGTCATGATCTCAACTGGAACGAAAGAAACAATTACTTTAAGGTTAATAAATTTATTTCCGGGAACACAATTGTATATTCTGGACGAAAACATTCATTGATGAAAATTGCTTAGTGGAAATTTCATTAAATATTAGAAATATTTCCAGAATTAGTATTAATTTCCTTAACTTTATTTTTAACTCTAGCCAAAGTAACTGCCCAAAATTCCATGTCTGATCTGCAATTGCAGAAATACAAAGACGAAATTATAAACAAACCATTAAATCATTTTAATTAACTTGTATTCAAATTAGGTAACTTTTTTGGGTTCAAACCATTGTAGTTTTCGCTGAAAAGTAACAAATAAATGGATTTTAAAATTTATGTTTTTAGATTTAATTTAAAATCTATTTTTATATATCAGCATAAAGTGCACAAAGTATGAGTGTATTATTCCAATCAATATTAATTCAATTATATTTTAGATATGAGTAAATTTATTCATTTATTACAAATGGCCAAACAATTACCTATGACGTCGTTAGCTCTCTGGCCTTCCAATATCTCTGAACACAGTATCTCTTAAAAATAGTACTAATGGTTAGCGTCAAAAATTTGATCTTGTTTACACAAAGGGCTACTGCAAGTTCAAACAATGTTAATAAACCAGCAAACAGTCATGGGATGTAGAAAGAAGAACAAGTGCCACACATGTGCTTTTAGGAAAACCAGAAATAGCCTAATTGATTGAATGGAAGGAATGGAATAATTTTATTGAATAGAAGGAATGGGTAGTCAAAGGGGTCTCTGAAGGACACTTGCACTCTACTTCTCCAAAAAAGTCAGCAACCTCGTTTCCAGGAACCCCACAATGAAGTGGAATGCAACTGAAAGAAACAGATATTAACCCTGCAAGATCTCTTCACTGAACAGTGCGAATGTTATCCAATTGTTGTCTGTTTGCAATAGATTGGTGAGCCGATTTAGAGTCAGACAAGATAGCCACTCGATGGAAAGAAGACTGCCGGATAGACAGCTGCTTTAATGCGATGTAAGTAGATCCAATTTCACCGTCGTAATGTGCCAGAGTGAATGTTTTTAGATTTAATGAATTAATGAATGATTTTTAGAAAAATGAATAAATCATTGTTTTGAACAGAAAAATTATCAAATGGATCGATTATTGTTTGAAATGAAAATAAAAATTACTTTTTTATGGAAATTTTTACTAGTTAATCATCCATCTGTAACATAAATCCAGCATTAAGTTGGTGTATGTGAATATGACAAGTACTTAGAAAATCTAATGATTTGTAAGATCTATCAATACACATTTTGAATTCGTATTAAAACTATTAACAGATTAGACAATTTGTACATAAAAGATATTCAGGAAGAATTTCGATCCGAAGTTTAAAAAACGCACTCTACCACAACTTTTAATAATTCCAATAAATTCTGAAGCAATCAGTTACTTTAATTACTTCAAATATGGCACTTATATGAAGGGTATGTTGTTAACTCTCTACTAAGCTTAAGAGATTTAATAATTTATACTTCTTTTTATTTAAATATCAGAAATCATTGTTGATCGAAAGGAAACTTTTAAATATTTCTACCATAGCAACATCAAGGAGCATTCGAATAAGGATTTCGTTCCCATGTTTTGATTATATTGTAACATCTGTCACAAATATTAAGTTATAGACATAATGTCTTGCTTGGATTACTTTATTTTTTTTTTTTTAGTTACACTCTCTATATCCTTCAATCAAAGCATGCATTAATTACCACAAATACGCCATCGTATTCAGAAAACAGAACCTTATTATTATCGGGAAATAATGAACTACTGTGAACGATGAGTTTGATAACAGCTCATATGAATTTTTTATTTGTTTTCGAGAAGACAGAAACAAGGACACTTTGCTTTCGTGCCGCAAGATTCGATTGAAAATATAAACGGGAAATGAATTGCATGTCTGTTTCGATATTGGCGTGGAAAAAAAAAAAAAAAAAAGCTTAATGAAAAATACGATATAAATTCTGGGTACCAAAACGCATTGTAAGGAATAATTTGTTTTCATTTTTAATTTAAATCTTAATTATCTACATCCAAAAATGATACCAAATCTTTAAAAATTGAAAATAATTTGCTTTTATCGCTTCCCAAAGTAACAATAATATTTTCTTCCTTTTTTTTTCTTTCTTTTTTTTTTTTTTTTTTTGGATAGTCTGTTATATTTGATTCTTTGTATTATCACATTTAAATGATCAACATTTTTTGCTTCATCTAGTATTAGTTGCACTCTGTTTTACTTCTCAAATTATCCCTTAAATCTAGAATTTTTATTCTTTGTCACAGAGTTAAAAATCTTCATTAACCCTAGTTTAAAATAAGGCTTAACAAAATTTAGAGTAAAAAATGTACATAACTTTCCTTTGAATAGAATCCGCTGTTTGTATATTGTTCTATATTCGAACTGTATTGCGAACGTTTCAGTTATTCACATCAGAATTATATTAATAATTCGACAGTAATTGAGGCTGGGCATTTTCACGTTGCTGCACGGAGATACAATACTTGCCGAATTATTTTCTATAACATCCACTAAATGACGACACATTTCAACAATAGAAAATTCTTTTTCATTTCTTTACTTGAATGTCTAATTGATTTTCCATTATTATTGCTATTGCATTTCTAAATTTGAGGTCGACGTGTCATATGCGATCTGCGCTCTCTACCAGCAATGCTCTGCAGCAGTTGACGCAAAGTCTGTAATCCACCAATAAATAAAAAATTCACACAGATGTCAAAACACTCTTGTTGCTTTATTTTATAAAATATTTTCGCAAAAGATTTAATTTTTATACATATTTTTATTATAATCCATATTGATATGTACTGCATCGAAAAAAATCATAGCAGCCAAAAATTAAACATCTGAACATATCACGAACATTTTGTAAAAAAGAGTAATTATTATTTCGCGTGTAGGTAAAACATAAAATCCTATTTATAGCACTAAATTTTTCTTTTGTATGGAAAACAGAGTGAAGTAATTTTAGAGTTCTAATGTCAAAAAAATAAATGAGAGATTGTTTTTTAACCATCTGTTGTTCCTTCTTTAAAGTTGAGATCCTGAGTATGCCACTTTATAGAGATTCTCATGGGTTCCAATTATCCATGACGTCAGATAACGTTTCATTCACGTCACATCGTATTGAAACGACGCTGTAAATACGACTTGTGGATGAATTTGCTGCCAGCTTTCAAATTGCATTCTTTGAGGTCAGCAAACAAGGCGAAAGTTTACTATCGAATGTCTGAGAATAGTGTCGAAGTTCATTCTGTTAATAAAACGATTTCTTACATGAAGACCAAAAGCATCGATTTAAGAAGCCGTTTTCTATTGAGTTATGCCATTAACACAGGAACAATAGAACAGCGGTAATAGCAAAATGAAAATGACAAAACACCCACTTTATGGTTAGGGTTGGATCCTCGCAGAGCCCCCACCCTTGGGGCGAAGATTTTGTTATGCGATAATTGTGGTTTGCGCCAATCTTGATAACCCTACTTCGATACACTAGATATGATAAACGAAACTAATTTTGGAATTTCCTTCTGACTTGACACTTTACTTCAGTTTGTTACCAAGAGTGTGGGTAACAAACTGAAGTAAAGTGAAAGGTTTTTAGCATCTCCTAGGATTTTACTTATGGTTAGTTTAAAAAGACAAGAACAATTTAATTTTTTAAAAATATCATCAATTAATAGTTTGTTTGTAGCGCAACGGTCATTTCTTGCACACGAGGGCTAATTAGACCGGGACCTACGGTTTAAAGTGGATTCCTAACCACTACAAACATTCATGCCCAAGGTGGCATTCGAACACACCAACTGTTGAACCGAAGGCAAGAGCGCTTGCCATTCTGCTGCCAGCTCGACTCATCAATTAATACAATTTTAAATTAATAATTGCAATATTTGTAAACAAAATCTTTTGAATTTTTTAAGTCTAATGCCATGCTTACGTCATCATTAAAAATTTTCTTAAATTTTCTTTTCTGTTGTTTTGGTTTTATTGTTAGCAATTTAGTTTTATATGTTGGCGAAGAATGATTTCACTGAATCGAATTATGTCATATCAAGTGCCACTCTAAAAGTTTAAAGAAAATATCCTTTAAAACTATGTTAATTCTGACTTCTTAATTAAAAATAAACCATCAGTAAAAGAAATTTTTTTTCTAATGGTGGGTACTTTGTGACTTCGCTGCAACAAGACCTGGAAACTGCTACTCATTTATCGATACTGGGGGGGGGAGGCACCTGTCAACCAAATCACGTAGGACATTAGCTATGATGGTTTGATTAGCTATAGTCTGACCCTTTTTATTAGAAAATATATATACCTATTTAACTTCAATTTGTCAAATTATCCTCATCCTAATAACATACTTACTTATCTTGTATATAAATGTTATTTTCTAAAAATTTGCCGAAATTTGATTTCGTGACTTATTAAAGTAGCTTTCTCGGGACGAATTGAAGACTGTAACTAATAATTATTAGTTACTAGTCTTCAATTCATCCCATCCAATAATTTTTATTCATATTGAAATTACCGATATAATAGCTTAAAAGGGGGTCTGTTTCATGAAATTTTTCTAATTTAAGAAACTCTTTCATCATGTGTAGGGTTTATTTATCAACACATCAACCGGGCGTTAGATAAAAAAAATAATGATAAAAAAAGTTTACTTTCTTTGCCAATTTAGCTTTAAAATACATACTTTAATCGTGAATTAAATGAAATACAAGCTTTCAGTTTGCGAAAATGTGCAAATTATATATTATAAACACTTTTCAGCCTATATGGGAAAGATGCACTTTTTATTAAATTCGATAACTTGTGTTTTGATGAAAATAAATCAATATTATGAGATGACTTAAAATATGAAAGTAAAAAGAGTAAAAGCCCAAATATATTTCTTTTTTCCCGGACTCTGATGTAGTCATGATCGGTCTTTCGTTGGACGCTGATGAAGACTTTAATGAGATAATTTTATGGAAAACGAATTGTGCTTATTTTGGTATAAAAGAGCAAGGACAAAAGCAAAAAATATATTCATGGTCAATTCTTCATACTATGTCGACTTAAAATACTTGAGAAGTCCCTTAATCTGCCGCGAAAGAAGACGGAATTTGCAAATGGGGGAAGAAACTACGAGTACCTTTCGAAACGCAGAAATGCTAATTAAAAAAAGATTAATCAGTTCATTATGAATTTGCTTCAAATGATAGCATGAAAACGACTCTAAAACGATGCTAAGTCTATTTCTTACATTTATTTTGAATGCAGAATGGTCATCATAATGGCTTTATATCAATCAAACTGAACTACAAAAATAAGTAAATAAATGATTTTTCAAATCACAGCATCTGAAATAATTGCATTGATATTTGATATCTGAAAAAAAAATCACTATTCCACGAGTGGAACAAAACCACACCCCAGAGACAAATAAAATCATTAAAAAAAACTATCGAAGCGCTTGAGGTTGAATGTATCGCAGATAAATGGAGCCTCAGATAAAATACACTTTCTATATGAATATACGATATTTAAATGAATTCAAGTAAATAATAATAAATTATGGTTCATAATAATTTATACTATAATTTTCTTTATGATTTCAAGATTTGGAATGACAGTGAGTAGAACAAACGCAATATTTTTGTCAATAATTTGAAAACATACATAAAAACTCTAAAATAATTTTACATATATGTATCAAATGTAAGACAAAATTCTTTTCAAAAAAATCAATTAGAGCAGTAAACCTTCAGTAAGCGACGAATCTCAAAGTTTTATAACAAAGCTCTAACTCATACAACTCTCAAACTCAATACAATCTAATGTCTTTCAGAAAGAAAAAGATATATTCCCTGTCTTCTATGTGATTCAAGAAAAATCTATAAATATCGTCTATACAAGTCGTTACAATTTAAGGTTCGCGTGCCATGTTTTGCACATGGTGCATTTATTATTGGCACTTTATTAAGCTCTCACGTGATCTTTAGTGAATATGGCGGATCTTTGGTTAAGTCGGGATTCAAACTCACTGCCTTCTGAAGATGAGAACGACGAACTAAACGAGACTTTTGCATTTAGATAGTTTAAGTTTAACGAGAGCATATTAAAGGGAAATATATATATATATATATATAATATATATATATATATATATATATATAAATATATATATATATATATATATATATATATATATATATATATATATATATATATATATATATATATATAATATATATATATATATATATATATATTGCGAATAAAATGGCATAGTGGTTACCATGATTACGTTAGATTCAAGAACTAACAAAAGATGTGGAATAGATCTTAATATCGAGTGATATAAGTGCCTTGGCGTAAGACTGTTTTTAACGGCAGTGTAGAAAAATTACTCTTTTTAAAAAGGATCTTATTTCGAATCTTCACTTTCGGAGATCCTATATATTTCAGTCAAGTGTTATGTTCACCTTCAACGAGTAACTTAACTATTACTATTACTCTTAAAAGGCCTCGAATAAAATAAAAATATTCTACAGGTTCAAGAAAAGTTTTTCGATTTTCGTTCGAGAAATGAGCCATAAATCACTATTGAATTCGGAAATCTATCTCTCTTTCTGCTAAAACCGTCAAATTAGTTTAAACTTCTACTAACACAAATTGATGGTTTAGTTTGTTTTCGGTCTTCAACGACTTTTTCACTCGTTTTAATTTTGCAACGCAGTTTCTAAATTTTATTCTTTTCACTTAAGATTTTTAGCACACTTTATTTCTATTATTAAAATTTGTCAACAAATATGAGATATATCTGCAAAGAAACATATTAAAAAAAAATTTTCTCATTATTTTTTAATGTTGATTAAAAAAATTATCCAACACTCACAAATCCTTTACTGTTTTACTTTTTCCCATTTAAAATCTTTGTTCCGGTAAAAAATTTTATGCTTTAAATATAAATAAACTTATTTTAAAATCATTTAAATAATTTATGCAATTACTGCACTATTTTAAACGCTTTAAAGTAGAAAAAAAACTATAAAATAAGCTGTAAAAATTGTTTATAATAAATTATGCTGTAAATTAACCATTTGTATGAGATTTACTAAACTGTAAAAGAAATATCACACATAGAAACTCATTACTATGATTTGGTTCATCTAACTGAAGCTTCAAAACAAATTTCTTTTCTATTAAAAAAAAAGAAAAATGGAAAAATAGAAAGAAAATCATAATTCGGTTAATAGGAGAACATTCTGTGGAATTGAAAAAAAAAATGTCACTAGTATTTCATCTTTATTTCTGACATTAAAAGGAGCATAAATTAATAAATCCCAGTACTTTAAAAATAACTTTGAATTTTCTTGGAATTTATATAGTTTGGCTACACACACACTTCTTTATATTTTCTTATCAGTGAATCTCTGATCTAAGAATGAATGCAGCTTTTTAAGGAAGAACTTATAAATAAGCACACAATAAACAAATTTCAGACAAATTTCATTGGTCAATACAAAATTTTCGTACCATTTTTGAGCTATATGTTGAAATAAATTAAAGTATCAAAATCAAATAAATGTATGTTAAGCAGTAATAATAAATGAAAAAAAGATTAAATCAGCAAATCAAATAGAAATATAGTAATAGTATTCATTTTTCAAAGAACTGCGTAACCGATATTGTCTGAAAGATTTTCATTTCTCTCTGATGCTGTGTACAAAAAAAAAAGCTGAAATATTTAAATTTGTTATTTAAGAAATTACTTAATTAAAAGTAATTCTTTAAGTATTCAAGAAATTTGTAATCCAAAATATCCAAATACTTTTTAATAGATTCTGAATATAAATTATACATTTTCTATGTGATATAGTTAGTATGTTATGAGGATCCAAACTTATATCAAATTCAAATAATAAAATGATCCAAAAGTTACGAGAACCAGTTTAGGCAGCCCACAAAAAAATTTATATATATATATCGTTAAATGAAAAAAAAATTCTATTAAGACATTATTTCCCATTAACCACCTTATTTTTAATTAGCCATCAAAATATTGTTATTATTTTTCACTCGCTTTTAGTCAGCATGAATAACAAAAAAAAAAGTCATGGCTGTTATTTTTTTCAGTGGTAGTTTACGTGGTTCCTCGTTCACTAATAAACAAGCCTACTTCGATGATGGAGAGTGGTGGAGCGATCAAATGGTGATGCCATTACCAAACGTAGAGAAAGTTTGGTGAGGATTATAGTATGCTTTAACTTCTAACTCTGTGATTTATAAGTTTTATGAAGCAAAATCTACTTCCCTATTTTATATATCGCGATCATTATTGGATTAGAGATCGGTTAGAAGATTTTACTATCAAAACAAATATAAAAGAGCGGACGGTAGATATAAATGATTGACTGTCCCTGGATTAAGAGCTCCACTAGCTGAGTAGCTTCACGCCACTTCCCGTTAAGATCAGCAAACATCATTTACTGCGGGCAGTGAGTGGGAGGGTGACCACATTCTCCCTCAATGGGTTGCTGGAGCTTCATGGGCCATGTTCACATTCATATATGACGTCCAAAGTCCTTCCGCTAGTTTGTCGTGAATGTGAAGTGGGGGAGCCAGCTCAGGAGTGACCTCGTCACCTTACTGGTTCAAAATGACGAGGCATTTGGTGATGGGCGAATATTCCAAATACGTTAACCTCAAGATACAGTCGAGGGCTCGTCTGCACTGCTATGTCTGTATGTATCCCTGAATTAAATGTAAGTTTTCCAATTTTCTAGCTTAAATAGAAGAACAACGTCTTTTGGAAACTTAAAATATAACAATACATAAAATTTTTGGCTTTTGGCGTTTTGTTAAAATTATAATTCTTTCAGAGGAAATGTCTGATGTAAGGGATAAAAGCTAATACTTTAAAAGCAATTTGAAACTTCAATTCAAAATACTATTTTAAATATTTAAAACAATGTCCATATACTAATTCCTTGATAGATCTTCTATTGATTCAAGTGTAATGCTAAAGTTAATATATTATAGTTTTAACACTGGTGACACTACTTGATTTATTGAGAGTAATATGCGTTGTTAAGAAGTAAAATGTAATCACACTCAGATGCATTACCAATTTTGTAAAAATATTAAAAATAATTATCATTATGATAAAAATGAATTTCTCTTGACATTCCAATAACTTCAGTGGATGATAGCAATTTGAATCAGATATTCATATAGTAGGAACCATTAAGAGAGATGTGTTTTCCTCTTATTTTTATTGTTATTCACTGCTACAAGTATAGATTAATATTTCTTGGATAAACAAAAGAAAAAAAATATCTCGAATTTCACTTATAAAAGTTTTATATATTCTATTTCCACCCCACAATTTCTTACTTTAATATTTATTCCTGTTTAACAATGTATACATACCATGAAAAAATTAATGATATTAATAAAAACATGCAATGAACTGTATTTTTGCATACATATATATAATCATAATACATTTTATGGAGGGCGTGGTTTATTTATTCATACAGAAGTGCACTAACCACTGTAGCAGACAGGATAAATGGTTTCATGGAATATATACTAACAACAGTTTCTTTTCTATTTTATTTATTATTTGTTGTTTTTAATGGTACTTATTTTCTTTTTATTCGAAACAACGCCCAACTAAGACAGTTTATTATTAAATAGTTTTTTTCACATAATTAGAGTTAAAATGCTTCTTTCCTATTGATTTAACAATTGTTTATCTGATTTGCATTCACGAGAGAAAATATTGCAATTGTTTAAATAATTCTCCATAAATCGTGATAATGAGGAGTTTAGTGTTGTTAATAGCAATGGAAATTGTTTGTTATAAATTATATAGTTACAAAGCTAGTCAATAAAATGTTTCTGAAAAGCGTTTTATCATACAAATGGCGGCCAAATTTACCACATTTCCGAGCTAGTGGCTTTCACTTGAAAACGTGTTCTGAGACAGAATATCGCCATTTGTGGAGAAATAAGATATTTGCAAATTTCTTTAATGATCTTCACTATTTCTTTAACCTTGTTTAAAATGATGTTTTATCGTTAAATGAAATCTCCCAAATGGGACATTTCATTTAACGATTTACATTAACTTTAAAACAAATCAAATAAGGTAGCCATAAAAAATCAAATGAAACGTGTAATTCTTAAAAATTTTTTTACATTACAAAATTATTAAATAATGATCTCGAACCTCCTTTCGACTTCTTTCCGACGCCCTCACTATCGGAGAAGTATTAGGGAAATCAAAAAAAGCAATGGGTAAAAACACAACTGCTTCAAAAATAAATAATAAAAATCATAAATGCCATTATTAAAAAAATGACTATGTAATCATACATTTACAATTGAATTCCCTCTTTTTCTACATTCCAGATTTTGCACATATTTTACATACCGATTTTTTTATATATTTTTCTCCAATCTAGCTGATAAAAATAGATAAAAATTTTAAAAGAGGGAAAAAAAAACATTTTTGGAATGAATCGAATTCAAATGATGTAAGCAACTTTATGATGTGTTTAAATCAGCATTGATCACAGTTTACGATCACAGAAAACGTCAAAAATCATTGATCACAGAAAACGATATTATCAAAACTTTGAAATGAAATATAGCTTTTATTTTGAGGTAGCTAGAGGCCCAAACATCTTGATATAAATTTCATTCAAATCCTTGTAGCTGTTCTCAACTTAGTGGACAAACAAAATAAGAATTTTATTTACATAGATTCAATCTTCTTTAAGAATTTAAAAAATAAATTAAAATTATTTTAAAACTATCTCTCGTTTGATTATTTTTAATTATAATTTATTCCTTCATCAAATTATTTTTATTTTGAAAATATAACTCTCTAAAATTTCTTATGTACAGCTTAACATTATTTGAGGAAAGATTGATATCTATTTATAGAAAACGAAATGTGTGTGTGTGTGACATATATTTTTCGAGTGCTATTTTTGAGCACAATTCTCTGAATCGTGGAATCTGGAAAATAAGAGCGTTAAGTATTTTTTCGTTATCCTTTGCTGATGTTTTAACAGGTGGGGAAATCTATTTCTCAATTTTATTCATTTATCTTTGTTAACTTTATAAATGTCAGTTATATAAGCTGAGGTTTCTTTTGCTATCTTTCATCAATTTTATCAAAAAATTATTAGATATATGCTTTAATATATGTCTGTGAGTATGGGAAAATTATCATAATAATAATTTAATATTTTTTTCTTGCACATAATTTTTCCCCCTTTTCCGATATGTGATTTTAGAATTTCTAGTAGTTTGTGTAAGCCATGGTTACCATTCTATTTTTTTCCATAAACCAAAATCGAAAAAAATTAAAATCGGTTTTTAAAATTTTTTTCTTATGAATACATAAATTAAGTGAAAAATTTTTGAATTCCATAAAACGATATACTTTAATGTAATTTTTTCGGCATTATTTAGCAATTTTTCGGTAATGTTGATAGAATATGCATATGTGTTGATAATAAATAATTTAAATAGAAAAGTAAATTTATAAATTCTAAAACTATTTAAAAAGGACTGAATTTGAAAATCAAGATCTTGAAGACTTCCTTTTCATATTTAAATTTTTTGTTAACTGTCAGTTTATATTGAATTTCTTGTTTAAGTAAATGAATATGAAAAATAAAAGGAATTATCAAAAAATGTTGTACATTATCAAAATAAACTATAGAGGATCATTAACTTTTATTCCGAAAATTATTATTTGCTTTAATACTTATTGTTGAAATCTGCTTTTTTATTTTCTCTAATTTTTATTAGTTATGCTACAAACTTAAATATTCCATGAATTTTTGGGGTTTACCTACTCATTATGTAATAACAATAAGAAACAGCACTTTAGACAGAATTTATACTGTTCTTAGTAAAGTTAGAACTTGGAAATCATAAAATTAGAATCAAATACCGACAATATTTGTACATTCTGTTAAAAAATATGTGTATAAATTTTAATTTGAATTAGTAAAGCACAAAAATATTTACTTATTTCCTATTCAGAATCCCGTATGTGCTGTGATAGTGCTATATATCGAGTTCTGAAATCATAGCTCATGATTAAAGCACTGAGCTTATGAACCAAGGGTCGTGAGTTCAATCCTCATCGTTGTTGAATTTGTGTTGAAGCTTCATTTAATGTTGTTTTGTTACACAAAAAGTACATTTTCAAAAGTTTTAGCACACACCAAATTTTAAAAATATCTAAATATCACTAATAAGAAAAAAAATAATAATAAATAACAATAAAAAAAATTATAGTTAATAATAATCATAAAAAAAATATGAATAACAAATCTAGATCATTAAAAGTATTATTTATATAAGTGATGTATTATTTATTTATATAGGAGATATATATTATTTTAGCACAGGAACTCCACCTGATCACCAGACAACCCCTCGTCCCTCTCTTCGTGCTCCCAAGCCACGGGTCCAAGGTTCGATCCTTAGGATAGACAAGGTAATCCCGGAGTCAGCCCTTCAGGGAGTCGATAAAACAGAGTACCAAGCATGTTTGGGAACTAAACACTGGGGGTTTCATGTTAGTCTGATGGTTTAACCGAGACATACGTTTCGCGCTCCACTATTATCGGTCAGATATGAACACTTGTAGCCCATGCGGTTGACGTACCACTCAGCTTAGTTTTAGCTTTTTATTTCCGAATAAATTATATCCGCATAAAAAATATACAGAAAAGATCTATCAAATTCACAAAATTGTAATTTTATTATTTTTTTATATTTACGAATAACAAAACAATCAAGGGAATTCTGTATGTTGTTTCTAGAAATTTTTCATAGTGTAAAAACAGTCGCAATCAAACTGTATAACATAAATCAATATGAAGTGAAAACAATTTTTTTTAAATAATATGAGATTTAAGGAACGAAAAATAATCTGAAATTTTTAAATTAACAGTCACAATCAAGTAACCACAATAAATTTTTAAAAAATTTTGAAGATTTAAATAAATTTTTCTTATTTAATTTATAATCATATCAATTATATGTCTAAAAAATAATCGATAAGGTTTAGTTTGTTGCTCAACGTTCATTTTTAGCACACGATGACTAAGCAGATAGAGACCCACGAGGCTTAAAGGAGATTCCAAACATCCAAGTCCAAGGTTAGACTCGAACCCACGAACTGTTTAACCAAACGCAAGAGAACGAACCACTCAGAAACCAGATTAGTAAAAAAATTGATGGAGGTAAAATGACCATAGTAAAGGAAAATTTTAACGAACCTTCTTCTTTTCAACTTTTTCTACTTAATTAACTATTAAATATTCTTTTAAACTTTTTCTTTCACCTTTTCGTATACTATTAAACTACTAAGAATAAATTATTTTTAATATTCTCAAATATTTCTAAATATTTTGATCCAAAATGCAGGAGAATCTTTCTGGTGTATGTTTATCATCACCATTGATTAGATCTCATGAGGATAGCAAAGTAAAAAAATTCAATTTTTTTCTGGCTGGGAAAATTTCAGAATTCGAATATTTTCCGTCTCTAGAAGCAACAAAATATCATCTAAAAACCTCCCTGATTTTGTAAACCATTTTTTGCTAACTCTATTGACACATTTATAGGTTCTGTTAGGAGTACTAGGGTTGCAGGCGGCGAAAAGAGGGCAAGCTCGGATACTTCCTTCCGACCTGTAGGTCACCCTCGTCTCGAGAGTAGGGTAAGGATCTCTTTCGCTCTTCCAGACATTCTCTTATCTTTAAAAAAAAAAAAATTCCCCGAATTTGAAAAAGAAAAAGATGAAGAGTCACAGAATGAAATGCAGAAAAATATTCGTCCTGCAGAAGAACTGCAGAATGCGTGAGAGGAGCTTTTGATGCATGGATGCTTCAAGATTTTTCGCTTTTGTGATGAATGTCACATAAAAAGGAAAATTATTTATTTTCCTTGAAGATAATTTCCTTCTTTTACTTAAAATCTTAATTAGATTTTATAGGCTTAAAATATCAATTAATAGATAATTATATATATATATATATATATATATTATATATATATATATATATATACAGAGAGAGAGAGAGAGAAATTGTTATTCAATTATTATATGTGTGTATGTATTAAATTTCAATTACTTTAAATTATACATGTACTTTATTTATATTATCCTTTGTCTTTTATATTTCTATGTTGTAACTTCAAGTGTGAAGTTCTGTTGTCTTCGTACCAGCAAGGCTGGCAATATGAGGTGCGCTGCTCCACTTTTTAAACTGAACTGTAATTTGATGAGCAGTCCGACTTCTTCAGTATACACAATGCCATAGGTACCCGTTTACAGGGTAGACAAGCATTCACAACCCATTCATACAGGGAAAGTTCAAAGACAGGTTGGTTTGGTTTGTTTGTCACTCAACGGTCATTTTTTGCACACGAGGGCTAATTAGACCGGCACCTACGGTTTAAAGTTTTTTCCGAACCACCACAAACATTCATGCCCAAGGAGGAATTCGAGCCCACGAACTGTTAAACCGAAAGCAAGAGCGGTTCAAAGACAGGAGAGAGAGTGTGTGAGAAAGTACATCCATGACCGAACCGGGATTCCAAACCTGGACCTCCCTATCCCCAGTCAGGCACGCTGACCACGAGATAGGATGGATGGAGAGAAGTTTGATTTTTTTGTAAGCGAGGACTAATTAGATCAGAACTTATATTTTAAAGTTGATTCAGAAACATTATAAGCATCCATGCCTAACGTGGGATTCGAACCCACGAACTGTTGTTGAATCGCAGAAAAGAACTTCAATCAAGTTTGAAGATCTTCAGAATCTTTATGTAAAACTTGTTGTGATTGAAGATTAAGAAAAGAGTTATTTATTATTATCGAAAATTAATTTTAAACTTGTAAATAATCGAAAATTAATTAAATAAAACTTGTTTTGATTGAAGATTAATAAAAGAGTTATTTATTATTATCGAAAATTAATTTAAAAAAAATTATAAGAAATTTATAAAGATAAACTTTTAATTATAAAAATATATTGTGCGTGTGTGTGCAATATAAAAAAATGTTTAAAGTCAATATGAAATCAAATTCTTCAATATAAAAAAACTAAATTTAACTCGTACATGGATATAATACTAAAAAAATACATGCACAGTTGTAAAATTATAATTAATAAATTCTAACTCAACCATTTCATAATTTCTGCATGATAAGAACGAAAAATATACACTTTAATCTATTAAAAAAATACATGAAAGCTGAGTAATTTAAATTTCGAAAATAAATCCCATGATGCATAAAAAGAGGCGTGCCCGGGACAAAAGCTTCTTTGGAGACGCCCTCTGATTCACAACAATAAATAAAGAATAACATAATTAGAAATTCAGTGTAACAGGGAGATTATAAACGGTACTCTAATATAATTTTAATTTTGAGAAAAATTCATATTGCATACTTTTGCATAATTGCATATTTTTGTAAACATATCATATTTTGCGATATATAAAAATACACTGGGTTTTGATGTACCAAATTTGTCCATCATAATTGCAACTATTTCGCGGAATTCCGTCCAAGAAAGCCATGGATTTACGGAACACAGATTTTTTTTGTTTTTAAATTAGAGATTAAAAAAGAAGCTAACATATTACTAATGGATTTTACACTATATTAATATTTTGCTTAAAAAATTATTAAGAAAGGAAACACACACATAAATTTTCTATTTGATTAGGGGCCCCTCCGATGTGGGCGCTCAGGGCAACTGTCCCTACTTAAGTTAAGCTCCGAACCCAAGCATAAGAACTTAAAAAATGATCTACAATGTTTTGCAATTGAACGTACTACAAGGACCGGTAAAATACTTCCGTACACTCTCGCGGACCGGTAAGTTTATTAATTGGACCCATAGGCACAATAAATAAATCATGAAGACAAAAATAATTTTTAAAGAGTAATAAGAGAATTAAAATAATTTAATAAATTATATTACGATTTCGTTCATTCACTCAAGTAATCAGCGATACTGAAGCCACACAGAGGTACACTAACTGGTGCACTAAATACACGTCATGGCAATTTATGAAAGAGGATTCGTTACATAGTTGCCAGTTAGTTACATATTTCATCTTCGATCATATTGTTTTCTAAACTAGTTAACTATTGTTATTATAACGTCAGTACTGTTTTATTATCGGTTGTCGGCCGATGACACTGTGGATTTTGGACAGATGGCTGGATTTTTCGCGAACCGGCAAATGTCTCTTATGCACCTGTACGCGGACCAGCAGTTGAGAAACACTGATCTACTTGACTCCATGGTTTCTCAAAAGGTTGCAGAAGGTGAGAGAAATAGGTATGCCCTATGAATTTATTGACACAGAAGCATTGTCATCTAACGCCATCAGTTCAAAATGGCGATTCCTTCAAAAATTCAAAAGGGCGATTCTTTGGGCGCCATAGCCTTAAAATCCATTCTTCAAAAGGCGGTGTCAAGTTCAATAGAATTTTGGATGGTTCCTCAGCCCTAAAGCTCAAATGAGGTTAACATTCCACAGGGTTTGCTTATCCAGTTTCTTCTGGATTTTTTCATTTTTCGTGGGATATTTTATTCTGCAAGGCCAGAAATTGTTACTTCATTTTAGGGGATATATCTACAGAACACTTTTTTTTCTCGTTATTGACTCTTTCTCTGACCACTTCAGAAACTTAGACGCAAACGCAAGGGGGTGAAATTGAAAAAGAAATGCGAACTACCGACATTCTGGAACGCATGGGATGACAAAATTGTTACAGACGCAGTTAGACAGAGGAGGAAAGGGAATTAAATTAAAAGAATTTAGCGAAAGCTTAATAAAGACAGACAATAAAGAAAGAATAAGCAAAAAATATCACAAAAAATGTATGGTAACGTCACACTCTGAACAAAAAAATTCGAAACCATTTACCAACGTTTCCGCTGATAAGGAGGAACCTGCTTTTATTCCAAACTTTTTCTCAATTTTTCCGTTTTTAATTTCTTTTTGTAGTTCCTTTTTTATTCCTCTGAACTTTTACTTTCCTGTTCTGAATGATTAATTTAGTTATTATTGAAAAATTTGTTTCAATTTTTAAAATTTTATAATTTACACTTCATTTTCATTTATTTTATTAAAAACGTTCTATTAGAATCCCGGTTCAGGAATGGATGTACTTTCTCTCTCTATCCTGTCTTTGTCCTTTCCTTGTGTGTGAATGAGGTGTGAAAGATTGCCTACCCTATAAACGGGTCCCTATGGAGTGTGTTTTTACTGAAGAAGTCGGACTCCACACCAAATACGGTTCAGTTGGAAAAGTGGAGCAACGCACCCCAATTAGCCAGCCTAGCTGGCACACGAGAACAACAACAACAATAAATACAAAAATTATATGTTTGAAAATGCATTCAGTGTAAAAAGAGCTTAAATAGAACTATTGAACAATAAAAATCGAAGATAGTTTAATATTTGAAACAAATACATAATAAAATACATATACAAATATTTATATACATTCTATATACAAAATATTGGATTACGTTCTATTTGTTTGCTACGTTTAAATACCTTTATATATATATATATATATATATATATATATATATATATATATATATATATATATATATATATATATATATATATATATATATATATATATATATATATATATATATAAACGATATTGAATTTATAAGTCTTTAGTTCAACATTTGCTACATGAAAAATAATTTCAGTAAGATAAAGTGTATCTGATTAAAATGTTTTAAATGCCATATTTATATATTTTTATTCGTTAGAGTTACACTATTTTTACCAACTTTACACAGATACATTTAAAATTTACGTTGTTTTATCTTTTATTACAATGTTACGGAAACTGAAATGCGTGAGGGAATTCAACAATCTGTCACGCGATTCCTAGATTTTGTAAACGTGATTTTATAAACTAATTTCGTTGTATCTTAAAGCTGCATCAATCTATAGATTAACGATATTTGATCTGCAAATATTGTTTAAAATTTTGGTTATACAATATTTCCAAAAGGACAAATTATGCAATAATAAACCCTTAATATAAAACTGAAAATATGAAAAAGAGAAGAAATACAATTTTACTTCAAAATAAAAAATTAAAAATAAAAGAAAAACTCTTCTAAAAAAATTTTAGCTGTTATTTTAAACTTTTCAGATTTCAAACGAAAAACTTAAAAAGAAGAAAGAAAACTGCCAATTAAAAAACTTCTTTGCACAAAATTTAATATCATTCAAAAATGAATCAACCACTGTTTTTCTTTCAAATAATTATCTCAAAACATTGAAATTTATGCATGATTTTTTTCTTAACGAGATGAAATGGGCATTCGATGACACTTATGCTTTTACATAAACAGGTTTAATTAATATAAACATTTTTTTATTCTATCTTTTTTAAAAAACAATATAGCTTAGAAACGCAGAATAATAATGATTAAAAAAGAAAATTTTCATGCTTTCTTAAAATTATTACTATTAAACATAATAAATTTAATAATTTTTAAATATTTTTATTATTTACATTTAAAAATAATTAATAATATTAATTTACTAATATTTAAATATTTTTAAATTTATTCAAGCATTGTTGGAACTATTTTAAGTAAGCAAAATAATGAAAACAACGTAAAGCCTCTACAAAATCATCACTTTAAAATTAAGCGTAATATAAAAAACTCTTTTCGAACTGTTGTTACTGTACAGTGCGGGCTACTCGGATTTCTACCCTTCAGCACTACAAGAGGCGGAAGTGAGGGCACCTTTTACAGAGGAACATCCGGTCCGTGAAAATAGATCGACATAATTCAGAAGCAGATACCATGAAAAAGTCCGTTTTGGCCCGCCACCTCCACACGTATCATTTCACATTAAGGATACGACAATTACGACCATGACACCCTTAGAGTGCCCCAGCTGCCATTGTAATGCATGATGGATCTTTGATTGGGTTGGGATTCGAACTCGTTACCTTCCGATGACGAAAACAAACACCCTAACTAATCAGGCCACTGCGGCGCTTTTTGGAATTGCAGTTTGATTGATATTTCTGATCAGTTTTGGTACATTAAATTAATTCTATAATAATTTGTCATTTAAAAAAAGAGTTTCGGACTATTACAAGTGTATGTTACTGGAGTAGGAATCGAACTTGTAAACTATTGAAAAGTAATTTAAAAAACTTGATCATTCAAATGGTTTTCTTCTTTCTTTGAGCCTCGTAGTGAATAGCCTAAGGGTATTGAAAGGGATTTCAGCATCATAATTTGCATGAACTTTTCATCAATAGTGGACTTTGTTTATGTTTCACAAGAGTAAAAACCCGAAAAACTCCCAAGCACCCACCCCAACGGATTTGCATTCATAAGACATAGGTGTGGCATCCATCTTCCGTTGTTCAATTCTGAGACCGGGGCCTCATGTCTCGAAGAGCGTAGTTATTACTTGGTCACGATGAGTCCCAGTTTTTTTTTTTGTCACTTTTGGAACATGAACATGAAGCATTTGATCAGAATAAATAGTTTCCAGTGATTCCGTATAGCTATGGACCTTCCCAGCTAAACTTGGCTGTGAACCCAGAACTGTGCTAATCTTCATCCATAAACGCGATTGAGACAACTAAATACGGGCCACAGCTACATCCGAAATGAATATCTTAAATTTATTTATTGTTAAGACTACTGTGAAAATTAATCACTTGCTTGAATTATTATTTTAATTTACAGCTAGAAGATGGCGTATCTAGTCAGTGATATAATGGAGATAATTGCAGTGGATTAATTGCTTATTTATTGGGTGGGAATGAAAAGTTTTCTCCAAATTTGTTTTCAAATTAGAATTCCTGAAATAAATTATCTAAAACCTGAAATATTTGTTCCTTGAATAGGATCAGTATATACTTAATTCTGTTCCTCGATTTATAACTTGCTGCATACATATTTTACAAAAATTAGAGGAAATACTATAAATAAATAAAAATTCGTTATAATAGTCTCAAAGAAATTCATTTGAAAATTGATTAATTCTTTGTTCTTAATTTGTTATTATTATCTAGTCATAAAACAGTTGTATTTCCTTTGGAAAACGACGTCATTTTCATTATCTATTTTAATTTCTATAAAAATCAATAGTATCTGTAATGTTCAAGGAACATTGCCTTATTTTAGTTTATATACACGTCAATCTTGTTTTTCTTTTAGATGGGAATTTGTAGATGAAGATATCAAGTTAGTCGTCTTATTATTTGACCAAGGTTTGAATTCGCGAATCACTGGTTTTGGCATGTTTTAGAATGTGTTTCAAACCATAGCTATCATAGCGTAGGTCTGGAGTAACGTAAGCGCCCAAATACAGTTATTCTTATTGTTTCTCCATCAGTATAACAAATAGCAAATAATATGACGATGCAAACAAGTTGTGTCAAAGTAAAACGAATGGATTTATCATACTTTCAATTCTTCCGCTGATGTTGAACACTGTGTTGTTGTTCTTGTACAATGCTTGACTACCAGGATTTCTACCTTTCAGAAATGAGGAGAGGAAGTGATGACACCCATACAGTGAGACAGCCAGTGATTATGCCATCGTAGCACCGAAAATTAGTTCTCGTCATTAAGAAGCAGGGACCTAGCAGAAGATCCCCATATTGGCCTGCCATCTTCAGGTATCATTTCACATTAAGGACATTGCAACTACGGCATATTTAAGGCAGCCCAGCTGCCATTAGGAAACACGACGGATCTTCGATTGTGCCTGTATTCGAACCCATTATCTCCCAATAACGAGAACGAGCACACTAACAAACCAGACCACTGTTACCGCATTTCGAATATTTCTTTTTTTAATAACGATGAGCACTTGGTGACTAACCTTTCATCACAACAATGCTGGAATTTGCTATTCATTTATCGTTACTAGTTGGGCATCTGTGAACCAAGACACGGAAGCGAGAAGCATTATTCACTACATACCACCACATACCCCGTTTGAGGTTGGGCCACATTCATACAACATCTCAGAAGAAAGGACAAAAAGAAAGAAACATCCATGTCCGAACCGGGATTCGAATCCGGGACCACCAGCCTAGGTGTCAGGAACACTAACCAATCAGTCACCGGTCGCCATATCAAATATTATAAAAAAGGAGGAATTTATACAGTTCAATCTGTAATTTTTCAACTATTCATCCTATTAACAATTTCATTTTATTTACATAAAGAGTTTATTAAAAATTTTCTAAAAATAATATATTTAAATTTTTAAATAAAACTTAGAATAATTAACCTAGCAATTTTTTGTATTTCTGTTCCTTCGTTGCACTGAACTTTATTTACTCGTATAAATGAACTGATCTTTCATTCCAATCGGAACACAAATAGAATAATTCTTTTAAGTAGTTTGCCTTTTTTCAAGAAAATCTCCCAAACGGGAATCTTATTTATGTTAAATGAAAGGAAAGCTATGAACTTTTCAATACAAAAATATGTTTGTGTTGTCTGGGACATGTCTGATTTCTTTAATGCTGTGTCCTCTGTTCCTTGTTTAAAATATACTAGACGTCGCAATTATATATAATCCCGTTTTTGACAGAAGATTATGTAAATTTAAATAAACCCTTAGGATCTGATTAAAAAATGTTTTTTTTCATCAAATATATTTCCAATTTTGTTGATGCAGAATTATTTTACTATCTTTGCTTTTTTTAGAGCATTTAAATAAGCAAATAAACCCTTTTTTATCGATTGATTATTGTGTGTCTTGATCATCTTTAAATATGCATAATATAAGTTTATAATATATTTGTGGCTTTTATTAGTAAAATATACAACAAGATAAAATTCTCATAATTCTTTTCATAAAACAAATCTAAAAATTGCTAATTTATATATCATTTTTTGATAAAAATAAGCAATTTACTTGGGTGGGATTGAAAAAAATATTAAAATCTTCCTTAACAGTATTATTGTTGCTTATGACACTTGGAAAGGCCAAGCTAGCTTTGCCATAGGCTATGTGAATTTAAGTCAGTATAGGGTACATCTTTTAATTAACTAGAGCACCACGAGGGTGAAAGTACATCTTTGCTCCAAGACTACTCCGATAGATGGCTCTCCACTAGAGGAGCCACTCCCTCAATTTTGGCATTGATCTGCATGAGGGGGAGGAAATTTTCTCCAAACCATTACATCCATAGTAACTGTTCAACGACCGACCATAAAATTTTCGATACCACAAATTTAACGAGCACGTATATCGCATTTTCTCGTTGGGTGTATGGTGGCATTGAGAATCAAACCCCGCCCTTTCGGACGGAAGGGTGATGCCTTAACCATTAGGTTACCACGGCCCAACCCTTTTGCTCTGGTTTCTCTTCATCAATCGCTCTAATTGTTCGACTTTTACGTTTACTGCCCTACCCTTAACAATAAAAATATTTATAAGTACTCAAAATGGAAAAAATTAGAATAGTTAATTAAATAAAGAAAAACCGCGAATAATAATCTATTAAATATATGATATATTTATTATAAAAAAAGTATTTTTTCAGCTACGAAAACGTTACTTTTGGAAAACGTTTAATATTCAGTTAATTAAGCTTATCATGTAATCTTACAATAAAACTTCATTCTTTTTAGTAAAAGTTCTTAGATGAAATCCAAACTCCTGGTGAATAATGAAAGATAAAGCTTTCACTTTTTCGTATGTACTGGTCTCGTAGAGCGATTTTGGGAGTTTACCGCGCTTTTCCCTTTCGACATATGATTCTTGCCCTTTTATCAATAAAAATGCCATTTCGGGTGGTAGTTTATACGGTGTATGTTAAAAAAAACTTTCCAACACCATTTGACTATTAGTGCATCGGCCTGGAAGGGCGGGGTTTCATTCCCAGTCGCTTCGAGTGCATGCGATATCCGGGCTCGTTAAATCAGATTAATCTAAAGCTCCATGGTCAGTCGTTGAGCAGTTACCACGGATGTAATGGTCTGGAGAAAATTTCCTCGCGCTTCAAATCAATGTCAAAATTAAAGGAATGGATCCTCTGGTGGTGCCATCTATCGGAGAAGTTTAGAGCAAAGTCGTGCTTTCACTTTTGTAGTGCTCTGGTCAACCTTAAGAATTACCCTACTGGCCCCATAGCCAACGGCATAGCGAGTTTGACTTGCCCAAGTGCTATAAGTAACAACAACAAATATTTTTATTTTTATAATACCCAGTCTTCGAAGATTCACTTTTCCAACACTTCATTGGGGGAAAGAAGTTAGGGTTCTTTGTTTAGTGAGGTATCCAATGGGTATATCATGCTAGACCTCGAAAGAGTTTGAATGCTTGTGATTATGAAACAGTGGCCAGATTGAAGGCTTGGTCTGCCACCCTCAAAGATAATTCACATGGAAAGCATTCCGATCACAACATATTCTACATGCCTTAGCCACCACTGGCGAGCATCATGGACCTTCGTTTGTATCGGGATTCAAAGTCACTACCTTCCGGTAACGATAAAGTTACTAACTAACGCCCAAACTAACCATGTCATCGTGGCCCCCGGTTCAAATATAATTTCGGTGAATTACATAAATCAATTTTGCATGATGGTATTAATCACTATTATATTATAAAATAGAAGTCTATTGCTTTCTCAGTCAGTTCTATATATGTAATTAATTTTAATCTCGAAATCAGGAACAAAGTATAGTCGGTGTCTCTACTCTAACACATTAGCTAATTTAATTTAATAAAATTCTAAAACAATTGAAAAACACTAAAATTTTTAACGAAGCTACTAAATTAAACAGCATAAAGAGGACAACAACAGGGCCAATATATACTAATCTTAGTTTTAAGATCTTACAATCATAAAAGTGAAGCATAATAATGTAAATGTGGCTGCGTAAAAAAAGTATATCGCAAGTTGCAAAATATCTCCGATTGTCATTTTTATCGGATATAACTACATAACTGCATTAGTCGCCACTTCTTATAAAAAATAATTACTTATATACGATTACTTATACTGACCATCCAAAACATTTTGGCGCAGCATGCCCATTTTGGACCTTGTGCCATAAAACCCAACTAATCCAAAACATTATGACACCGCTACAGTTGAAAGCTAAGCCCATCTAGATATCATGGAAAATATCTATAACTTTTTTCAAAAAATATGTATCATCATTTTTGTAATTACGTGTATGTTTCATGGAATAGGCTACTGATCTAAGAGATTGCATATCTAACTCTATAAGAGATTGCAAGGCTACTGATCTAAGCGAGAAGGCAGATTGCGAGGGCCCCGAGATGCAAAATGTGTATTGCACCACTCATCGGCTGTTGACACATTCTCCTTTGTATATACATGTGTGAAGTAAATGGATGGCAGTGATTCGAAAGGCAGATTTTTCAATGCTGGATACGTAACCATCGGTATAGGATTTCAGTAGCTGGCCCACACAGATAAATAAGAGGCAGAGTGATAGATTCATGAGCTTAGAAACTCTTCAAGCCACATTAAATTCGTTCGTTAACTGAGCCATTCATTGTCTGCTACAGTTATTGTTTTACCAAGCGGCACAGTCTCTGACTTCTTGTGTCATTATCGATGTGAAAACATCCGGCATCATCATATCTGCTGCCCATCACACTCTTATTCGTCAGCTAAATATAGGTGCTCATAACGATTGCTTACTTCGAGGAGAGCAATTTTAGCGATACTCTTGAGTATTTGCACAATCTGTCTCTTCCCAAAATAAGTATGATGTAGGGATAGAGCTACACTGCTAGCCAACTTAAATGCAACACCCTGAAGGAAGCATGCAAATAACATGAAATTTACAAAATCCATTAGCGGAAGTAAAATATGCAAATGATTAGAATTTCAGCGAAAGTGCACACCATGCGCGCCTATAACGCCACTTTAAAGCGCTTTTTAAAGCTTGGAGATATAAGCGATTTCAAGTTCAGTAATTGTGTTTTTCTTGTAATTTTACAAAAAAAAAAAAAAAAAAAAAAAAAAACTCAATTATGACTTGTAGAACACAGCGATATTATTTTGGTTCGACAGAGGAAGGATAGTGGCCGATTGTGGATATCTTCTTTCAAGAAAATTGGCAGTCGTGTTGAACGAAACCAAACAACTGTAATGCGGATATGTAATCGTTGAGTGCAGGAAAGTACGACGGACCGACGTATTCGATCGCATCCGCCTCAGTCCACTACTTCACATGATGACAGGCAAATCGTGCGCATGGCTGTGATGGATCGCTTGACCATATCATGACACATAGCAAAGCACATTCAATCACTAACCATCTTCCAGTTTCTACGCATACAATCTACTACGAACAGACCGCTGCCTGTAGATTTGCCAGTGGTCATACTAGAAGTCTCACTTTCAGGGGGCAAATTAAGTTCCTTCTGTAAGAAGTGCAATCCCAGCGAGGCTAGTCCTCAGCACCTACTTGATTGCCTGGATTTCACTATGGAAGAGTTTCTTGAGAGAGATCTCCTTTTCCATGATTTTTTTAAGGTTTACGGCCTTATGGACCTGATATAGATCCACTTTATCAGATGGGATTAGTAACAACAACGCGTACAATTCGACAGAGTTTACAGCAGAGTGGTCTGTCTGCAAGACGTCCATTGCTTCGTCAACCCTTGATGCAGAACCCCATACGTCTGCGCCCCCAGTAAAACGATAAAAGAAGGATGTGGACGGCAGAATAGAATGAAATTGTCTTTACTGACGAGTCATGCTTCTGTTCTGAAACACCACGATGTTTCACCATTTGAGTCTGGAGACACCGTGGAGAAAAAAAAAGGGGTGGTATTGGATATCACTCTCTCACTCCTCTAGTATGCATTGCCGGTACTTCTCCAAAGTGTTGCCCTTCCTTACCTTCAGGGCTAGCCCACAGCCATATTTCAACAGGACAATGCGCGACCAAACATGACACGGATTGTCCAAGAGTTCTTTGTCAATCTCCAGATTGAACTGCTTCCCAGGCCGGCTTGCTTTCCGGATCTTTTGCCGATAGAAAACATGTGCTCCATGGCTACTCAATGATTGACCCAGATTACATCCCCAACTACCACACCAGATCAACTTTGGCAACGTGTGGAAGATTCTTGGTCTGCTATAAACCAAGAACACATCAAAAGTCTCTTTTTATCAATGCCGAGGAAAGTGGCAGTAGTGATCTCTAACAATGGCGGCCACTCTGGTTACTGATTTTGGCAGGAACCACACTTTACAGAAATCTTTAAATTTAATAATTTGATACTTGGTTTCTCAACATGTTATCCACAAAATAAGCTTTGTTGTAATATCTCTTGTCTTTCTTGATGCTGCAATTTGGGTGGCCAGCAGTGAAATTTTTAATTGCAATAAGCAAATAGTTTTTATTATTTCGTATTAGAGATATAGTTATCTGATAGTAAATAAGTTTTTAAAAGTGCTATATAAAATAATTTTGTAAAAATTCGAAGTTCTTTTATTTGAAATAAATACCTAATTTCCTTTTACTTTTTTCACATAGTATATATATATATATATATATATATATATATATATATATATATATATATATATATATATATTATTTAAATAGATGTATAAAGTAGAACTTCCGTAAGTCATCACTCGGATAATCCATCTCCTTCAAAATATTTCGTCATTTTTCGTCCTGTTTTCCCAGACAACTTAATTTCACCCTAGATTATTTGCCATTTCTTCAAATGTAATAACGGATAAGTCATCGCTTAAGGAAGGGAAGAAATGGGACGGGCAACGGATAAACGTCACTTGATTGACGTTTCAAAGCATTTCTGTAAAATAGAACTTCAGATGGAAAAGTTTGAAAGATTCTAGTAAAATAAAATTCCATTAGATTATTTGAAGAATATCCAATTTTACAAAAATAGATAAAATTGTTAGCATCAAATAAAATCAGTTAAGAATTATGTTATAAAAATATTGTTTGAAAATGGAGAAGGATAACTTCAAAATTATTCAAATAAAAATATATTCAATAAATTTAAAATAAAATTTTGATTATTAGTATTAAAACAATACTTTTATTGCAAACAATGAAATATCATCATGAAAAATTGGAAATTTTCTTTTTAAATTGTTTTCATATATATATATATATATATATATATATATATATAGATATATATAGATAGATAGATATAGATATAGTTAATATAATATTTCATAAATTAATACTAGATGAAGAATGATACATTGAAAATACTATGAGATAAGGTAACCGCATATTTACTGACATATATGATAAAACTAATAATTTTGAAGTAAATAAACTATAATTTTTCTGAAATTAAAACATTTCAATTCAAATTTATAAAAATCTTATTTTTAATCAACTTAATAGAATATACAATATATGCAATAATTTAAACAACATCAATAAACAAATAAATAGACTAGAAAATATTCTAACTCATATTGGCATTCCACAACTAAATTCATCAAACACTATTTAGCGAGTAGAGCCAACACCCCCTAAAGACAGTTTTTGGGGGGTGTTGGTAGAGCATTGCTTTATAAGAGTGGAGTAGGGCGTAGTTTTATACTACAGAAGAATCACCCAAGCCTTGAAGGTCTTATAAGAAGCCTGAAATGAGAATAGTGTTTTACACTTAGTCATTAACTTATGTATTTATTTGGCTTAAGTATAGTATTTGGTGTGGTTCTTGCAGATTTGAACATGTATTTGGATGTGGATTTGATTATTATAAATTATATATATTTTGACAACATTGGGTTTTAGCTTATATATTTTAAATTAAATTTTACTTCTTGTATTCTAGTTTGATATTTTGGTTTGATATTTTGCTTTTAATGTGGCTTTGGGGTGTACTGACTTCTTTAAGACTATGTCTTGGGCCAGTGCCGAAAAGCCATACTTTGTGTCAATGTGGTCAACACCCTCTGACGAAGCCTGGCCATGTTGTACTTCGCTCCATTTTATATATTTTTGATATTTTTCTTTTAAATTTTCCAAATTTTTTCAATGTATTGTTTTCTATCTATAGTATTTTCAATGTAGTATTTTCCATTTAGTATTTTCAATGTATCATTCTTCATCTAGTATTATTTTATGAAATATTATATTAACTATATTTTAGCTGCTTTTGCGCTGGATATATTACTAAGCATAAATGTCTTTATATATTTCTATATCTAATCTTGTATTATATATATATATATATATATATATATATATATATATATATATATATAGATAGATAGATAGATAGATAGATAGATAGATAGATAGATATAGATAGATAGATAGATAGATATAGATAGATAATCCATTGGTTATCAGTGTATTCAAGAAGCAGGGATCAAGTAGAAGACTCCCTAATACTTACCATGTTACTCCTTGGAGGTATCAATTCACTCGAAGAACAGTGTGAGCTATTTAACGTGCCCCAACCACCTTTAGTGAATATAACGGATCTCCTGTTGGACTCGAATTCAAACTCCTTACATTCCGATAATGAGAATGATACCCTCACCAATCAGACCACCGCTTCTAAGTTACAGGGTTATCCAAAGTATAAAGAAAGTAAGATACGACACTTGATAGGATGGAAATTGCAGACACTTGAGTTGGTAGACAAATAATTGATATTACTATGTTGGTAAAAGAAGCGAGACTTCGTAAATTTAGTATCGTATAAATGGGTTGAATATAAGTTCTTAGCTATATAAATATTTTTAGCTAACTATTAGAAACAACGACAATGAGTAGGGAGACTGACTGGCCAAGGAGGGCTTCTACCACGATAATTCTTCCTCTTCGACACTTGCTTTTTTAGAATATTAGTCCATAGTTAATTCTGAAATTTCGAAAGGGTGGAGTATTCCTCCCTGCCATCACTAGTACGCGGGCAAAGAGCCTGGCTCTTCATTCAACCTTAATAGTGACAGAGCCTCTAGTACCACATTTTCCAGATTAGTAAATGGTCACACTAGAAGTCTCACGTATTTCAAAGGCAGAAAGTTCTTTGAGGTCTGCTCTAAACGGAAAACTAAGCGAGCTTCTCCTAATCACATCCTGGACTATTTGAGACGTTTTAGCGAGGATATATACTCATACCCCCTTCTGATCCTTGATTTCCTTAGGGTCATCTGTCTGATGGACCTTGTCTGACTTCAGAAATTTGGAAGATAAGCCATAACAACATATTTTTTGTGTATTCGAAATAATTTTTGTATAGCGTGTGTGCGTGTGCGCGCATAATGCAAACAAATTTTTATAATTTTACATCACATTATTTTTGTACTATTATAGAATTGTGCTTGGAAAATGAGAATTTTTTTTTATTAATTCTTATTTACCGTACTTATTATACTTTAACTATTGATTTTAAATATATTTTATTACCTATTATTTCAACTTCCTGGATTTCACAGAAAATGTATCATTTTCCCTCTTTCGCTTCTTTTTTGATCCGAATTGTTATTTCATGCAGATTCTTTCAAACCGAAAGATGAGACCAGCTGGCAGTTGCATGCTCATCTCTCTGACCTACAGCAGAACAGTTCAGTGGGTTGGATTGCAATGGACGTGGATATTCGTTGTAATTCAGAATCCACTTAAAACTATAATCTAGTCAAAATAGCTCTCGAGAGTAAAACGCTTTGCACTGAGTGATCCACAATCAAAACGTTTACAATATTTTAAATTTTATATCATTTTTTCAAAAAAAAAAAAATGTATGACATAACTTTTGGTAAATTAGTGAGTCATGAAAAAGATTTGAAGAATAAGATCTAATTTAAGAACGTCAACACTCATTCATAAAACTTCCTTTAATAAAAAAAACCTCTGTGCGACCAAAGAATCAACATTCTTAGGGTGTAATTCTGAATATTCGACATTAAAAGAAACGGATGATATTAAATAAAGTTAGTTAATTTATGCATAAAATCCCCCTGTCGCTCGAGGGCGTGGTTGACAAGCTTCTCGCGCCCACTGTACAGGTCTGAGGTTCGATCCCCGGGCTGAGTAAAGTCCAAACAACACTTCATTCAGTGGATCAATCAATAAAAGTGGGCACCAAGCATGCTTAGGAGTTAAACAATGGGACTTTCTCTTTAGGCTGACCTTCTAACCGGGGTATGTATTCGCAGCCTAGGGTTCTTCGGCCATAAAAACAGGTATGGGCAATGTAGGCTTTCGCCCACATATAGGCTGTTCTGCCAATGGTTTACTTTAAAACCACTAAATCCATAAGAAGTTCAACGTTGTATATGTATAATAAGCCTTCGTAAACTTTAAACACTTTGTTGCCTTTTATGGTATTCTATAAACCACCGAAAATTGTCTGCTTCGTATAAATAACAAAGTTTCGGTCTTAATTCTACATTGAATTGGCAATACATTTAAGCGAGATTTAAAAGAGAAAAAAGATATTTAAGAACCAGCACACATTAAAAGATACTATGACTATTACAAAACTATTTTATCGGGCTTCAAGTGGCAAAAACTTTATTTGCAATTGAATGGCAACGCAGAGCAACGGGGACAGAAAGTTAAAGCCTCTGCTGCTTTTAAAGAGAAGTTCCAAAATGTATGTCCTCAATATAATAACTAATTCCACTTTCTTTGTGTTTCGAAGATGGAATTAAATATAGTCAATGTTAATATAGTGTTCTCTGCTTACTTAGTATTCTTGTAACTGGGTATGAATTATGACTTGTTTTTATGGGCTTTACAAAAAAATAATAGATAGCGTGGCATTTATTCCAAGAGCAGTTAAAGAACTATGAATGTAACTAAAATTAGAACTAATAGAAGAATGAACTTTGAAAAAAAATATATGTAAAAAGAAGGTAAATGTATACAATTATTTAAAAGCAAATATTACAAACTTTTAAACTATTACACACATCTATATATAATTTTATGTAATTTATAAATATTTATAAGTATTTTTGATTGCTTTTGTAAATAAATATATGTATTTATCTGCAAATGAATTTAAGAAAATATCTTGTGAAGAACTATAAAAAGAGACCAGTATTTTAAGAACGGGACGCAGTTGTCTTCAGGTTTTAAACTATCTATGGTTTGTCTTGGTGGTTACTTCAGCAAATTCTGTCACAGGTGCCGTATAATCCATGATTCCGAATTCTGAATTTTTTTGGAGATGAAGAAATGTTGCCAAGATGACGTATCGTGAAGTGCGCGATGACGTAAATACTAGGGTTACCAAAATAGAATTTTTTGCATAATTCTTATAGGTCTCCATATGTATGACGTAATAAAAACGAGGTTACCAGATACATAAAAAAATCCGCCAAAAAATCACCAATCTCAGAATTTGACGTCATGGATTAAACGGCACCTGTGCCCAAATTCTTAACTCTGTCTTTCATAAAATTGTATCCTATGAAAAAATGATCCTCTAATAGACTTTAAATTTGAAGAAAATTGTCTAGATGTCACCGAAAGTTTATGTAATAGAAATTGAAAAGCCAGAAAACAGCTATAAGCCTTCATGCCAGATTAACTTTTAAGGTGGTTGTTTCTTTAACCTTAAAGTGGTTGTTTCTTTCGTTCCAGTTCAGATTATGACTACATCACTTTATTGCAATTCACATTGATTAAAAATATCCATGACGTCAGTTAAAATGTTTCATTTACATCACATCGCACTGAGATGGCCTAGTATGCCCGACTTGTTGACGAATTTACTACCTGCCTTCAAATCACATTTTTCGAGCTGCCAAAAACAAGGCGAAGTTCACCATGGAATGTTTCAGAATAGTGTCGAAGTTCATTTTGTTAACAAAATGATTTCCTTTATAAAGATTAGATTTGAGTCTCCATTTTCCATTGATTAAAGCCATTGATACGTTAACAATAGAACAGAAGAAAAAGCAAAATGAAAAAGATACGACAAAACATCCACTTTATGGTCAGTTTTAATCGGCAAGGGTGATTTAAATTTTTTAAAATATCATTAACTGATAGAATTTTAAATTAATAATTGCAATGTTTGTAAGCAATCTCTTAAATTTTTAAGACTAATGCCATGCTTACGTCATCATTAAAAAATTTCTTTTTTTAATTTCTTTCTATTTTCCTTGTTTTATTGTTTGCTATTTCATTTTATATGTTTGCGCAGAGTGATTCCACTCAGCCGAATTATGTCATATTAAATGCCACTCTCTCTAAAAGTTTAAAGAAAATATCCTTTAAAACTGTTAATTCTGAATTCTTAATTCGATCTCAAAAAATAAGCCATCAGTAAAAAAAAAAATTTTTTTTCTAATGGCTGGTACTGGGTGACTTCGCTACAACAAAACCTGGAAACTGCTACTCATTTATCGATAACGGAGGGGGGGAGGCACCTGTCAATCAAATCACGTAGATGAGTAGCACTACTCACATCACTCAACCACAAAGTCGTTTATAGGGTGGGCCACATTCAGCAGCTCATCTCAGCAGAAAGGACTCAAGAAAAACAGGGTGAGAAAGGTATATACTTAGCCGAACCGGGATTCGAACCAAGACCAACAGCTAACGGACGCTAAACACTCAATCATCAGCCAGCTCAGAGATACAGCTTCGAATTCTTTTAATTTTTTGTTGCTTTAAGTCATTATTTGATACCAAAAAGGCAGGTAACATCGAAGTTTCACGGCACAAGTGCCGTATAATCCAGAATGCCAAATTCTGAGTTTGGAGAATATTTGGCGAATTTTCTTTTGTATCTGGCAACCTCTTTTTTATTACGTCATAGATATGGAAACCAATAAGAATTATGCAGAAAACCCTATTTTGGTAACCCAAGTAATTACGTCATCGCGCACGTCATAATACGTCATCTTGGAAACATTTCTTCATCACCAAAAAATTTCAGAATTTGAAATCCTAGATTATACGGCACACAAATGTGTAATGCTTTCAAACTTTTTAAATTATATCGGTTAGTAAAATGAATTTCGGGAAATCCCGAAAAATAATGAAATATCTATCTTATTTGACTTGGTATGTTTTTATTAACTGACATCTTTAAGTCCAAAATTAATTTTACGTGTACTTATTTCGCTTTTAGTTTCTCAAGAGAACTCTTTGGCACTCACACAGTTATTATGTGTGACAA